>KN824443.1:13552-26295 GCA_000827415.1 Serendipita vermifera MAFF 305830
AATGAAGGGAGGAGGCGACGAGCGCCGAGGCGAAAGAAAGACGACGAAATAGGGCGACCGTGCGAGGTGGCGATAGGACGCTGACGCTCGAGGTGCAGAGGGTGAGCCGGGCTCGGGAATGGACTGGGATGACGAGGAGGGAAGTCGAAGGCCTCGGGCGGCTACAGTCGACTTGCGCGCGGGGGAAGGGTGGTGAAGACGGATGTAAGCGGAGGATGGTTGGGGCGGCAGAATCTCCTTACGCTCGTTACAAGCGTTGCGTGGAGCTGCTCGGCTATCACATCACAGGTACGCGAAGGCCGTACAGGACCGGACAGGGACGATGGGACAAGCGGCGGATGTGGAAATCGGTCGGCACTTGAGTACGAGAGAAAGCGCGTCGATATGGAAATCGAGCGGCGCTGGGTTCGAATGGGTTCAAAATGGTTCAAAATGGTTCGAATGGTTTCAGATGCTGCAGCGGCAGCGAGGCGACGACGTCAAGGCGTAAAGCGGCGAGACGTGACGAAGAATGCGATACTAAACGCGAAATGAGTTTCGGTTAGCGGTAGCAACCAGCTCGGCATCGCTTTACAGCGGCAAAATGAGCGTTTGGTATAAATACGAGGTCGGCCATGGAGGCGCGAGGGACGAATTTGCGACGAGATTCGAATCGTCGTCGGCTTGGGTTCGAAAAGGGGCGAGGCACGGAGGCGCAGCGGCCCGAATGGCAGATGACAGGGCGGAGCTGTCAGAGGGAGGCGAGGAAAGTGGGTCGAGAGATAAGGAAGCGAGGCGGAGGGTTTGAGATTGACGGGTTGGTAGAATTTGCGCAGGGCAGGGGGCCGAGGTCGAGGGTGCGGCGGCGTTGGTCGAAAAGGCGCTGGGGCTGGGAGGTCGTCATTGGGAGGTCAGGCCGGGGTCGGGCGCATGATCCAGCATTCTCTGGGTAGCGACTTGAGGCTACTCTGTTAGCGAGAAAATACTGTCAGGACCGTGGAAGGTACTGAGGACGACGGGGCAGTGCCGACGAGGGAGACGAGCGCAGAGGGGGGTTCGTGGAGATAGAGGAAGGCGAGGGGAGCATCGCGAGGGACGAGCGATGTGCGTTGAGCTTAGATCACGCGTATGAAGGAAAAAGGTGGGCGGGTCCTTGGTGTGATTTTCTCGCTAACGAACTAGCAAGGATTACAGGGGGCTTATATAGGGACGAAGCCGAGGACGGACCGAGACGGAGACAGGGGAAATGATAGGGGGAAGGCGGCGATGGCGTTATCGGATCGGTTCGTGACAGACCTCATCTGTAGCTGCAGTGAAAGCGGCTTCCAACTGTTCGGCACTGACGGGTTTGTATTTGCTATCGTCCATTTTGGGGGTTCAGCTTGGAGGTATAACCTCTTGCTATTGCTTATATGCTTGAAGCTTGCTTAGAAAAAGGCAGGGCCACTCCGAAAGAGCAAATGTACCTGTATCGGCTGACTGCTGTTCTGTACCGTTCGATCCAGTGATTTGGATCGACCTCCTCTATACGCCGAGAGCTTCCCCGAGCCCTCTGCGCTCTATTGATCGCTCACAATTAGCATGCCGAAGACACGATTTGGATTAAGGGCTAATTTAAATATTATGGAATGTGTGATTCAAGTAACCCGCGCTGTTTCTAATATGCTTGGTACAAGCCCCACACTTCATGCGTTTTAGCGCATTACGCCACTCGAAGTAATGTACCTGGTGACAGGATCAAGAAGACATCTTACAGGAACTAGCTGGTCAATAATCCAATAGATGCAAACACAGTACATCTACTCGGAATTTTTGATAGAACTTCTTTAGCAGGTACGTTCGTGGTGAGCTGTGTGCCTAGCTGGGGCTTGAGTGGAAGTACGAATCCGTAAAATATAAGCAATTCAGAAACCTGAAAACCGTCATTATATGTGAATCCTCAATTTCACGTTGATGCTGCGTGCAAGTTACGGTTTCCTTTACTCACATCTGAAGAATACATGATCTTAGCAGAAGGCGCGGCAGATCAGTTTACCCAAGCGTGATCGGATTAAATGTGATGAATTAGTAGATTGAGGAAGATTGTGGTTCCTTCCCTGTATGCTCTCGTTAGGGTCCAGATCCAGATCGATCTCACTGAAAGCGGGAATGGGTATAAAATCATCCCCATCGATAGACCATGTGTCCCTCAAGGCAAGTTGAAACTCTTTGGATTGGTGGGGGAAGCCAGGTGCTGACAGGCTCCAGAGAGGAGACCGGTGCCGATAAAGCCGGCCGGTCGGCAAAGCGCGAAACCCCGTCGTGTGATCCGCATCGGGAGCTAGATGCGCCACAGAACGACAGATCAGGGTTCTTTTGTGCCGCGATTACAAGTCACATACACTATGGGCATAATAATTGGTCCCCCCTTCGCGCGTGCCAGTACAAACTGGTTCGGCACAACCTCCACCTCGAGAAAGATTGTGCCTCGTATTATCCTGAAATATTGACTGAAGATCCACTAAAACGCACAAGAATACTGCCGACTCAGCAGAAAGAAGCTGAAAATAATGTGATTATTCCACGAGTCTGACAGATATTGATCGCCAAAAAGCGGCACCAAATTAGCCTTAATGGGCGTTACGTCGAACCAGTTTTGTACTGGTAATTGCGATGGGGGACCTAATCATGTCCACAGTGATATGCGCTAGCTCTTGGCTTATCGTAATTATTCATATCAAACCAAGTCAGCTGATACAATGAGCAATGGATTCTGATTAATGGTTTTTCCGAATAGAATGTTATACGAAACTGAGTAGCAAGGCATTGAAGCTCGTTCACTGGCCCTAGAGGTTGGAATCTGTCACTTCAATCCAATGTCGACCCAGTCTTCACGCGGTACGGTTAGCGCGTGACAATTAATACACACGTCACTCCGGCACTTACAAGCTTCCCTGGCCATGAGCTGAGTACAGGGGGCATTGGGCAAACCACTCGTAGAACGCCGTTGCACGAGTTCAAGTAAATTCAGAACCCCCACTGCATTGCCTACGTAGTTAATTGACCCATCTCTCTATTTCTATTCAGGAAATAATTGTATATTTGTCGGAAATGTCTTCCTCGGGCTGTGAAAGAGAGGGCAGGGCAGCTTACAGCAGCCTCACCGTATTCTCCAGCACTAATCCTTGCGTCCTCCTTGCAGAAATGCATTGGAGTTTTCTTTCGCACCCATTCCGGCCCAGCCGTCCCTTGTCCGCCTGCATTGCCGTGCCTCCCACCTTCTGGAGATAGGAATAGACCTCATTATCTGGGAGTCTTCCGGAACAACTGAGAAATCAAAAACAGAACTGTTGAATGCAATATAAAACGAAAGCGAGCAAGCCATAATCCATCAGCTAGCCAGAGATTGCAAAACTGATCTTAATCCGTGTATGTACACTCTAGGAATATATCTCCTTAGTAAAGCCCGGCTGATTGATTCCCCGATCATTATCAGATTGAGAGAAGTGATCTAATAGGCCAGAGAATAAGTAGATTTCTTCGTTGTATATTCTTGTGAGGGCACAGGTTCAGGTTGGTCGTACGAAGGCGGATTTACACTCATCCGCATCGATAAGCCTCTGTACCACTCAAGGCAAGTTGAGTCTCTTTGGACTGGTGGGGAAGCCAGGTGCTGACAGGCTCCAGAGGGAAGAAAACCGGTACCGATGAAGTCGGTCGGAAAAGCGCAAAACTTTATTGCATGATCCGCACCGGGGAGCCAGATGCGCCACACAATGGCAGATCAAATCTCGTTGGTGCCGAAGTTACAAATAGGCACACATGCGTTGACACTCGGCTGGCCATATTTGTTCATACAAAACCGAGTTTCCAGTTGGTGCAAGGAACAATGAGTACTGATTAAGGAGTTGTCCGAACAGGACATTCAAATAAGCCGGAGGCTAGCTCTTGGATTCATCCACTGGCCCTAGAGGTTGGAATCTACCATCACCAAGCACTTCAATCCGATGCCTAGGCCCAGCCTACACGTGGTGGGTTTACCCTCGTGATAGGTGGAAAACTCAATAGCTCGGCATCTACAAAAGGTTCCTTGCCCTCAGTTGGGCGCAAGTGGGGCTTTACGAACGTCGTCCCAAGGGCCCTGCAAACCGCATATAAGATGCCACGAACACCAATCTACTTCTCCTCAGATCTCCTCATTGCATTGTCTTTGCGGTAACTCTGATACTTCTCTCCATCTTCATCTATGGGACTGCTCGATATTGTCGGAAATGTCTTTCACTCCGTCTTTGGGGGGGATAAGACAGAAGTTGGTCATGGCTTCTCAGTACGTTTTTCGAGCGAATTAAATGCGTAACATTAACTAAACTATGTTATTATCAAAGTTCACACCTAGTGGAATCCTGAAACAAGTCGGAAAAATGATCCCCATGGTTGCGAGTGCAATTCCCGGTGTTGGTGCGTTTCTATTGTCACTTTAGAGTTACGAACCTATGTCTGACGTACTACTATCTTATGTGAAGGTCCACTGATTGGTCAAGCTGTCAGCGCTGCGACCACCATATTCGGAGGAACTCAAATGAATAAGGAAGGCGATGCGCAACCTACCGTGCTCAGGGACCTTAGTGAAATCAAGGCCATCATCAAGGCGTCTTCAGACGAGATGAAGAACTCACTGAAAGAACTAGGAAACGCGATTAAAAACGAAAGTCAAGAAAATGCAATACATCAACTGGTCAAAGATTGCAAAGCAGACCTTACGCCGTGCATGTAAGACGGCCCCTACATCGCTCATAATATTTCTCACGATTTGAATAGTGACTACTTCAACAACAAATCGGGCAAACTCAATGAATTGACCCCCTATTATGGTGTCGCACACTTCGAAAGCTTTGTGTCACTCAACAATCCAGAAACAGAGCTCAGAATCTATCGCAGAACCTTATTCAACCTTGTCGCCAACATGAAAGACTACCTCAAGAGCAATGCGGGAGGTGCAGGCTCAGCGCAATTGCTCGATATATTTCTCTTGGCTGCCACTTGGCTTCTCCTATATGATAAGGTGAGATAAACAGCTGATGAATCAGTTCAGGCTACTTAAATTTGTCGTTTCAGACCTTCCTCACATTATGGGGCTACGTTGCACAAAACTATCTGAGTGTTGGGACGTATAGTGAGTGATTCAAAACCATTACCGGCACTGAGAGAGAAGTAACACGTTAAATTAGCAAACTACATTCGTTCCATTGAGCGTTGGACCGAAGCTCTAGACGAGGTAGGTTGACTACGATGATGACGATTATTTTCACTGAAGAGCAAACGATACTAGATTCGCACCGATACCAGAGAAACCGTCGTGTTTTTGATAGGAAAACGCGACGAAGTCACGGGCGCATACCAGGGTGGTTTCATATCTGAATGTCGAGAGGCGCGGCTCAGGGCTATGACACCCCCTGCAGCTGGCGAGGGCGCAGAGGATGTTGTGTCGTACGTATAGTCCACTACCCCTTTTCTCTCTATCTAATATCATTTGTCAAGGTTTGTCGATACGTGGCCTAAATCAGCTGTTGGATATGTCATAGGAGAGGCTAAGGCTGGTATTGTAGATAATGGGTAAGTGGGCCATGAAGCTTCTTTCTGAGCTTAACGTCACCTTTTTACTATCCAGAAAACGGCCTCTTGTTACGGCCAGCTACACTGCGTACTACACCGCACAACTGAATTGCTTCGACGTTGCCACTAAGCCAGCTCTCCTTGCAGCCGATCGGTGGGAAGCCGCTTGTGAGATCACGGCCTACTAGGCATTCTATTAGTCTCACCAATATTTTAGTGAGCTCTTGGAACGAAAAGGTTCCCCTTTCCCCCAAGTCGGCGGAATATGACCATGCCGCCCAACAAGCGACTATCAAAGTGACTAAAGGCGGCTATCCAGAGCACTACGTACTCAAGTCAGTTCCGATTTTACTCATCCTCGTATGCTTACATTATATCCTGTAGATATGCGGTTTCCTATGTTACTTACCAAGGGGAAGGCTTCCTCAGTCCATGGTCAAAGGAGGCATTCCCCACCAAAGAGCGTTGCCAAGTGCAGGTTTGTTTCACTACCAATACTCGTCGATGGTGATGGTGACGACAGTGTCCCCCAAAGGTTAAAGTCAAACGCGTCCAGCTCCCCCCTAGTGACTATGCCAAATTCCTCACGGACCATAATGGGAAAGCCAAGATAGACAAAGAGGCGATCGCATCGGTCATTCGTCGTGGTAAGCCTAGTTGGCTCCGGCGAGCTTACTCCCTCTTACATAGTTCTTTCATAGTCTACGTCCAGGCAGCCATTAACGATGAGATGAAAGTCTACTTTATTGGAGAACTATCAGGGAAGCCTGACCCCGAGGATGAGGACTACGACGTAGAAGGATATGACACAATCATGGACAACGGAGACCACGTTAAACCCCCGCAGTAGAACATTGGAGATGTATACGACCACCGATATATGGTGTCTGCTACTGCTAGCCGTCAGTGGGTTTGCTAGAGCTCAAAGTACGCCACATGCCCAGTTCTTAGCGCAGTCTTGGTGCAATAGTTCTACTTCCAATATCATCCTTTGAAGAATAGTGCCGAGGGAAGAAGAGAGATAAGCGCGCTGACTATGCGATTGATACACGTACACCTTCGTCGGATCGCCGAGCCTGTCTGAGAGCAAGCCATCTGCTCCAGTGATTACATAACGGTGGGCCCCTGGTACATCCGTGCGTAATTGCAGTACCGCCTCCTTCAGAATCAACGCTTTGTGATATCCAAACTGTCGGATCAAGGTTCATTTCTATTTAGAGGGCCTTTCGTTTGTCCCAATATCATAATACCCTCAAATAACCTTGAGAACACGTCTGTCGAACTTGAACGACACGAAAACTCTGAAGGGGATGATGAAGTTTCGCGGGAAGTCACCTTCAACATCCCAATACTTGTGGAGCTATGCTCAGGCTTCCGCGGACGCGCGTATGCATACTCTGGTAGATACTCGGATGCAATTAAATTGGCCAAGAGTGTAGATGGTAATCTACTTGAAACGCTCGGACCATCGCATCCAGTGCACAAACCGTAGTAGGCTGTAACGCCGCGGGTTTCGGCACCACACTAGTGCAAGCGTGAACCCCTAGACCGTCGCTCCTGGCGAAGGGGGCGGACTATACGAGGACCCGGCATCCCATGTATCCTTGGTTAGTCTCTTTGAACCCGACTATTTACTAGTCCAACGGCTCGAAGAGACTCTGTTAACGTCTTCCAAGGCCTAGACGTGATATGTGCTTACTGTGCATCTTAGAAGAGAGTATGAAGAGAGTGAGATGTGCATAGATTATTGGAATGAAATACAAGTAGCCATCGTCCACTGAGTAAAATACGCGAGCACATTTCCCGAGGGTCCCTCTAGTCGAGATGCATCGCGTTGCTCCGCACCTTCTCGTCTGGAATCGGAACACCAATCTTGGGTGGTTCCCGTAACGGAAGAGGAATGCGGGTGACAAAGTATCCAGCTACGCCAATAACTGCGAGCGAGTTAGTTATGACGCCAAGTTACGAACAAGCGAAGACTCACGGAATCCACTGAGTTTTTCTTGTGGCGTGTGGAAGTAGACGCTTGTCATGATTGCCATCCACCACCAGAGGGCTAATAGTGCCAAAGTTCCCTGAAGTGCCCAATTTTCCAGTCCTCGAACCTTTCGCACGACAGCGGCTCCTGAGTTGAACGGCGTTAGTAAACTATATGTGTAGTTGTGCAAAGCTCACTGGATGGGTATAGGACACCAAGAACCTGATCGGTGAGGAACAAGATGCACAGCGTCAAGAGGAAGATATGTCCCGAGACGTCATGTCCCTTGTACAACCTAGCCCGTCCACCTTTCCAGCTCTGTATAGCATCCTTCCACGTCTCTTCAAGACCGGAGGCGACTCCACTGGCAGAGAAATCCGACGAATAGGAGGAGAATGATTCAGCGAGCAAGTCAGCGTGCGTGTCGGCGGTGATAGTCGTCCGGGCATGGCAATATTCGATCGGAACATTGAGGAGCACGCCATTTTCTCGTCCACCAACGAGACCATCAAGACCCGGTGCCCCTGATCCATCCGTTCCTGTCATAAGTATGAGATATTTGTTTGGTATAGATGGTGGTTTGCTTACCGGCCGGGAACGGCACGAGGATGACGCATTCGGCACCGGTAGCGGTGACCACACGATCAAAGAGTGCTGGACCGAAGAACCAGGAGGTGAATGATGCCCAGACGAGAGTCGCAAGGGCTAGCCGCCATAGCCAGACTTTGGTCGCGCGTGGCGATTGAGAACCACCGAAGCTGCGAACAGAAATAATCAGACAAACTGCCTATAAACGCCATTTCAAAGCGAAAACTGGATATGAGGATGCATGCCAATACGAGTCTGATCATGCACATGGCTCAGGCCCGGAGACATTAGCATGCACGTCATCCCCAATCCGGCACATCACCAAGCCCAAAAACAAGTCCTCCAAACGTGAACTCACCTCCTTCCAGCAACAGCCAAGGCTACACTAAGTCCAACCGTCCACCCCCACGCCTTTTTGACAAAGAGCTGATTGAAAACGTTGCTCTTGCGCGCAAAATAACTGGAATCATGTGCTGGATGGGGTAAACTCGCCAACAGTGGATTACTCGTGTCCAAATACGTGTGGGCGAGTACGGAATAGAGGGTGCCCAACGACAAGGCTACCGAGAGCAACGCCAGTGCCAGTCGTCGATAGTCTGTCGTTGGCGAGGACGAGGACGAGGCGATTTTCGCTTTTGTTGCGGGTAGTCGGAGCGAGGTCGTGGTTGACATCACAGTTACGCGTGCGTCGGAGTTTTGAAATCAGTCGGAGCTCGGCTCGGGACTCGTCAAATAATTCTCAGAATATTCAGGAATTTTGGTTGTGAGAAATACGGAATTCCTTGGATTTACAGAACTGTAGACATGAATTCTATTTGAGGATCAAAACGATAACTGGCACGACCAAATCACGGCTCTACAAGAGAGAAACAAGAGTCGCAAGAGAAAACACGATATTGTTTAACTTCGTCTCCATACGAAATCACCAGGTTCCATTTGCTGCAACGAACGGAAGTAGAGTCCTGCAGACGAACATCAGCCTAGTCCTCCCTAATGTAACCGCAACTCACCTGGGAAATGAGAAACCATCCTCCCCATACCTGGGACATACTCGAGCATGGCGATCCACCACGGCACACCATCGTACGGCTTGACCCTCCTCTTCCTCGCTCCACTTCCAGCAGCACCAGAGCCAGAACCAGAAGCACGGGCAGAACCAATACCAGCATTAGCCATCTGCCTCGCGCTCATGCCATACCCAACACGTTCATCCCCCGCCCTCCGAGCATACCCCTCCACAAAGCCACCCTCACCCTCGACCTCGGTCTCCACATCACTCCCAAATGCGCCAACACCGTCCATCTCACGCTGGCGTTGACGCTCGAGGGCGATTTGTTCTTGAGCAGAGACGACGCGGGCGGGGACACTGCCGGGAGTACAATAATTGTCCACGATGATACTGGTGCCCGACCCGGGTCGCATCTTGACTTCGGAGCCGAGGTGGGCGTATGCGAAGAGGGAGGTTGGGTGTGGGTAGAGTGGGTCGTCGCCGAGCATAGGCAGGAGCGTGCTCACGGCGTCGCAGCGCTGTAGACTCCATTAGCATATGTACTATTGTAAAGGGACCCGGAGACTCACGTTGGTCACTCTCCACACATTGCGTACGCGTCCAGTCTTGCTTTGTCGGTGGGTCATGAAATCGTTGAATACTTTTGCACTCGCCATATCGCACACGACCGGTGCACCGAACAAGTACGCATCACACAATTGAACACGTGGATCAAGGCCGTCAAGTCCGAGGAGGGCACGTGTATACGTGAGCGTGGCCATTGCGCAGCCAAGTGAGTGTCCTAACACACAAAAACGGTTAATCAGCGTAAATCCCAAATACGTAAAACACTCGTGCCCACCAGTAAACCAAACATTGATATCCTTATCGGTCCAACGCATCAAATCACGCGTGACAACCTTGAGCGCCTTCATGATCGTCTCATACGGGTTTCCTCTCCTCTTCGCCCCACTCTTATCCTCCGGAAACAACCTCGCCTTGAAGCCCCGATGTACCTCTTTATAGCCAGGCAATCGATGTCCAGCATGTACACGCGTAATATCAAAATCCGTCAACCACTCGTCAAACTCGGACGGACTGGTACCCTTGAACGCCAACACAACCCAATTCGAGCGCTTTTCCCAAAAAATCGCAGCATAACTCGAACTGGCCGAATTCAGCTCAGACACGGGTTCGTACTCGATCCCTAGTCGGCCAACCAGTTTCGTGATCACGTCGTCACCCTCGGAACCGTGCAATAGTGCACGGATGTGCGAGGTGGCTGTCTTTCCAAATGCGTCGAGGAGCGCGCTGGGCGTGGGCGGGTTGGAAAAGTTCAAGTGGAACGGTTGGGAAGAGGTACTACCGCCTCCGGAACGTAAACGGGTATGGCGCGCAGAACGGCTACGGCCCTGGCCCTGCAGCGTGGCGCTCATGGGTACAGGGACGGGCGAGATGGGTGTGATAGGGAACGTCGTGGCCGTGGGGGATGCGCTCGCGGGTGGAGAAGAGGAGGTGAGGCTGCCCGTGCGGTTATGCCGACTGCTCCTCTTGGCTCCGGGGGGCGTGACGGAGCGTGTCTTGGGGACGGAATGGGCTGCTTGGAGCGAGGCGCGGGTGCCGTGGGAGGTACGTTCGTAGATGACCGAAGAGAGCAAAAGCGTCATTTTGGCGATTTCGAGATTGAAGTGTTTGCCTTCGCAGGGACCCGTGTAGGCGAGTGCCGCTTTGGAGTGTGCGACTTCACGCTTGGTAAGCGAGGAGAACATGTGCGTGTTTACTGAGGGGTGTCAATGTATGGAAGTGATCGGCCCGAGTCTACTCACGGCTGTTGGTAAAACTGAATCCACCATGGAGGCGTGCGTGAATTCCAAAGAGCCATTCGACGAGTGGCAATTTAGAGAACAGACACATAAAGACGCCCATAGTGAGCACACTACTGACGAGGGCGGAGAAAAAGACGAGGGTGACAAAATCCAGCAAGGGCATCTGTTTATTCAGCAACGGTTTGATGCTACCCAAGACCCCAACGATCCAAGTAGAGTACAAAAAGTTGATGTACAATTTAAAGCTCTTCATCGAGATTTGGAGGTAAGGGTCATTAAAGACCAAGAGGCCCTTTTCCTCTGCCAAGTCGGGCACTTCATCCGCGAGGAGGGCACGAATCGATTCGTGCGTGTGTTGGGTGGCGAGGTCGAGTGCGGCATTGTCGTCCATCGTAACCGCAGAGGACCGGGAACTCGACGACGCCGAGTCCGACTTGAGAGTCGTGCTCATCGTGTAATGACGGAAGAGGTCGGGTCCAAGTTGCGGAAAGGGTCATTTTTGGTTCTTGGTGCCGAGGGGGGGCAGTGGTGGCGTCGATTTGCAAATGGCAGGGTTCGGCGGTGTCGTCCTCTTGTTTTGACGTCGATCCAGAAGCAATTGAGTGGATACTTCTTTGGAGCCGGATAACCGGCCTCGTCCGAGTTTGTACGTCCCGAAACTGTCAATTCGATAGTGATGACGATGAGAAAATCGCCAGGTTAAAAAAAGAACGCCGTTTTTAGGAAATTTGCTCCAAAAGGCGTGCCGAAAGTCGTATTCCTTCAGATTTACGAGAACTTACCATCGTAATGGGAGGGTGGAGATGGCTCGCTCACGTGACGGGCCATCTTTGACCCCTCGACCATGTCCGCAACTCCGACAACTCCCTTTGAAACCGCCGTCAAACAAGAATTCGATCATTTATCACGAGTACATCCGACTCCGAAGGATATTCCAAGCTGCTGGTCTCTCTTTACGCTTCATATGGAATGTTACGGTGAGTGCGGTCCATAAAACTCACTAAAAATAATGTCTTATAAACTACGCAGTCGTTCGAAATCAAGTAAAGTCGTTATATAGGTACGGACACATGGCCGAATGCGCGCAAAAAGGAAAAGACTGGCGGTTCTGCCTCACCCTCAAGTCGCTCGAACCAGAAGAAAAACGAAAGGCGTGGTTGATGCATCGAGCGAATTGGTGGGCGGAGAGGAGGACAAGTGGGAGCAGCGAAGACGTCTGGGATATCCGCAGGTGAGTCCCCGCCTAATCGCAACGTCCCGCTCTAACAAACTCGCAGTGAACTCATCAAAGACTATCCACCTCCTCCGATAGACTTTGTTTTGGACGAAAAGACACGGGAAATGGTTCCCGTCAAGCCCACCTAATTATACCACGTATTATTCCTATCCCCACTCATAATCATAATCATCGCATTCGGGACCCGACATGACATGAAACAGTAAAAACAAACGTGTGAAAAAGCCCCAAACCAGAAAGTCCCTCTATGATACAAGTTTCTCTCCCCGAAAGATAATCACCCAGCATCCCCTTTGAAATCACCATGACCGAGTCCATTCCCATTCACCATCCCGTCCGTGTTCTCCGTGTTTTCTGCGTGCTCCTCCCCGTCGTCCATCTCCTCGTCCGCAGGCGGCGGGTTCATGAGCTCGTCAATCTAGAAACCATAAGCAAGCATCAGGTAATAGTCGCACCCGTCACTCACCAAAGCCAACATTTGCTGCGCAGCCTCAGCAACGACCCGATCCCGCTTATTCTCCAACCGATACAACCCCTCAAACCCCCCACTCTCCT
>KN824444.1:0-26231 GCA_000827415.1 Serendipita vermifera MAFF 305830
ACCTACAACGATCCTACAAGGTGCGTACAGCGACTTTAACAGGGTTCTTGTTAGTAATGTGCGCAAGTAAAAACAGATGCTCACGCATAGCTGACATCCCTTCAAAGGTAAAGTGTTGTATCGAAACAACGATGTGATTTAAAGAATGAATAATAAGAACACGACAAACAAGAGTTCTAATTTCTACAGACTGTCACCAAATGGAAAGAATCAAATCACTCAGCTTCTCGTCCTGGAACGTGCTACCGCAGCCTAGGCCAGTTTGGTCATATCAAGCCTATTGGTATCATCCACGATTGTATCGAACCTCCGGAGGCGCTCTATGAGAGAAACTGCTGACATGTCGCTTAAGGCTCTTTGATCTCATATTTTTCCCGCTACACGTAATTACAACTCAGCTCGGTTTCAGGTGGAGGAAAGGAATCGGACTCACCAATACTGACATATTGTGAGTGGCTCGGTCTTACCATTAACATGTCCGGCGAGATCCCTCATAGTGAAGAACCTTCGCAGACTACAGATAAAGGGTCAATGGCGTATAGTAGGATGCGTTTATCACCCACCAGTAGAGATCACCACAGTTTCTATTGCAAGGAATTGGCCGTAATTCAAAGTGATGACGCATGTGGACCTTTGCACGGTCTGGTCTTGGATACAACTGTGACTCTGGGTTCGTTCGCATGCAAATTGTGCAACGAAGTACTGATTTTCCTTGTGGATCTGATACCCGATCAAAGAAAGCTAACAGGACTGATTCTCCCGGAATCGAGCCAGGAATTCGACTTGCTTCGGCTGGTGTAAGGGACCTCTCACGATCCTGAATGACGAACCAAGCCTCCCGCTTTATCTGATGGTAGATCTCGTGGCGCACCGGATCTGGAGGATTGCTGAAAATGTCTTCTGGTACGCGAAATCGGGCCCAACGCGAGGCGGGTCCGGTTAATGATGTGGAGCCTGATGCGGCAAACCCTGACTCGTCTTGGTCGCTCTGCGCGGGGTCAGCGGAGCCTTCAGTCGCTGCAGGTGTGGGGGCTGATGTCTCTGAGAGCCCAGAGGACCAATCGTGAGCCGACGATTGGGTTGCCTGTGGTTGAGACCAGGGAACTTCACCCCTTGAGGGGGAAAATGAGCCACCCTGAACCCCTGTTTGTCTATATAGCATTCGAATTCATGGTAAGATCAACAGGTCAACAGGAAAAACAAGCTGACTTGACACACCTGGTGAAATCTATAGGCAGCTGAGTATTGGCCACATCGGGGCTATATATACCGAGATGGTTGACCAGAGAGATTTGAGTTTTGGTTTCCATACAAGGTTTCATGGACGGCGGAACGTTTCGGCAACGCGGTTCTATGGGGATCTGCCCTAGAGTTCGGCGAATAAGGACTTTGAGTGTGCTGCGCGTTTCGGACATCCTCCAGGCGAATATTATCAGTATACCAGGGTTTTGGTGTATAATCCTGATCCGTCTGACGATGAAAGTATCCGGAGTCGTCTATCCAAGCGAGAATAGATCGAGCGTCGGGTCGGTCGTGTGGTGCTAACATCCAGCACGTGTCCAGTATATCCCACACTTGAGTTTCATCTGAGTTGTGATGTGGATTTGGGCGAGAGGCTGGCGGTTTACCGGCCTTGATATCAGCGAAAATCTGACCTCGGAGGTTATGCTTCCGATTTCCATATGGAAGCTGTAGAAAACAAAACTGAGCCCCCATAAATCAGCGATAAAGCACAAGGGTATACTTTATAAGACTGCATACCTCTAATCCAATACAACCGAGAGCAAAGATATCGCTCGCCTTGGTTGGAGCTACAGTTTCCTGTTCGTGTAGCAATTCATATGCGAGATAACGATCTGTTCCGGTATGTGGGCTGGTTGTTGTCATTCCACTATTACCCTCCTCGAGGTAAATGGATATAAGGCCAAAGTCGCATATTTGAGGATTGCCTTGGTCGTCGATCAGAACATTAGCCTAACTGGGTATGAGAAGAGAAGCTGGGGGGAAATGAAACCAAGCGAAAAGTTCACCGTCTTCAGATCACCGTGAACTAGGACAGGTTCACGACCGTGGAGATACGCAACCCCACTGATGACCCCTTTCCACTATGAGAGGTTTAATATGCATAAATCGAAATGAAAGATGTTTACCATCTCCAATCTCTCATATGTGCTCATTCCTTCCCCATGATCCTTGAGGAACTCACTCGCGTTTCCGTTGGCGCGCCACTATGAACGTGGAATTAGGAATCTGTTCAAAGGAGTGAGTACTTACTGGTGATATGAGTGCTCCAAATGGATGGAATAGTTCGTGGTCTTTCACAAACCCATAAAGTGGTAATACATTCGGGTGTCGTAGGCCAGCCCACACGGCACGTTCACGTCGGAGTTTCTACGATGACCAACAGCTCGTATGTCAATTGTATATACGTTGTGATACGGAGATTCGTACTCGTTCCATCGTATGGGACTTGGCGCCGGGAATCTCCTTCAACACTTTGATGGCAGCCTGTCTCGAAATCGTTTGACAAATAACAGATAAGAAGTGAATTATTGCGAACGAGCTCATCTCCGAGTTTTCCGTGATACACTGATGAGTAACTTCCATTGAAAATAGCTTTGATGCTCGTGAGTGTGACCCGTCCGGAGAGATCCAATGTTTCCTCAGGAATCTCGTCAATTTCCATAATGCCTCTGATGGCCTTCAGACAGGGTAGATGCCCAAAGCAGACAGTCGATGTCGTGGGCGGAATCGAGTAGGGTATATGGAGGTTGGTCGACAAAGGATCATATCAAAATGAATGCGGACAGGCAAAGGCAATCATGCTCGTAGCTTGCTTTGAGGTTGTTTAGATTTCGTCCACGCGACGCGCAATGTGTTCCACGACGAGTGGGGGCTTGTGTGAAATAAAAGTAGTCGCCCCTTGTGTTTGCAGTCGTTCGGCGGGCCCTATGACAACCAAACTAAGATCGACATGGGATTCGACTTTGCCATCCTGTGGAAGAGAGTGTGAAGCAGAGATGTGGCGCGGTTCAAGTTCTACAATGACAACCGACTCCATTTGGCTAACGGTGATGCGGGCAAGTGGGACAAATACCATACTTAGGTGCGTCCATGCTCATTGCGTAATTCATCTCTCGGGAAGAGGTGGGCAAAGGCGGCATACATGACGTCAGCGAAACCAGCTAGTAGATCTACAGCGTTATTTTAGAGGGCAGGTAACCAAGTAGTTAAATAAACACGAGTAAGGGACCAGAACCTCCATTCAACCCAGTGAAGATTAAGCCTCTATCTCATAGTCTGCAGGGTCAAAGGATATGCCTTTATGCTTCGACTCCATATGACGTTTCATCCCGCCGCGTCGGAATAGGTTGTGGCTAAAAGATCGAGTTAGTGATTGAAAGTGTAAATTGGGACCCATTTCTCACCACACCGCGCATTTCTGCTTAACTATTTGGCCTTTAATGTGATCGTCCAGCAGGTATTCCGAGTAAAATCTACGGGGACTAAAGTGCGTCAATCGACCAAGTAGGCTAACAGCGAATAAAAAGAAAACAACGCACTTTGGACTCTGGAGGCATTTATCGCAGTGACAATGGTACGGGCGATGTCCGATATCGGATCGGAAATGGCCTAATGCGCGCCCAGCCCGATCCGCACCCTTCCCGCAAATCAGGCAGTTGTTGCCCTCGTTGAAAAGCATATAGATCGACTGCGAATGCCGTTTCTCGCCATCAGGCATTTCCCCCCCGTTCCCGATAGTCTTTCGGGGTGTGAATCGCAAGTCTCGTGGGGACCGTGCCCTAACGACAGCGAGCAAGTACTCCGCCTCTGGTGTACCAAAGAGTGGCTCGAGGACGTCATCCTGATAGAATTGGCTGCTGATGATGGCATGAAGGAGCAGGCGCAACGCCGGGTCGGGACGATGCGATCCAGGCAAAAATGCGTTAGCAAGCTTTTCCTCGTCCACTTCGTTTCGTTGCCCTTGCAGCTTTCGCTTCGGGGTCGCTGATGTTCGGAGAAGGCCAGAGGGTCCGGCAAGCGGTGTCTCAGCAGAGCGGTTTGCCATCGCCTGAGGGGGGACATAGGACAGCTGTCGAGATTGAGATGATTCGGCTATGACAGAGTGACCAACTTTACGGACCGGGATAGGAGGGTTTTTCGTATTCCTGCGATTTGGTCCTGTTCCCGTTTCAAAGGTGATGTTTGCATCTCCAAGTCTGGCTGAATCATTGTAAGATAGCGGAAGCTCCCACTGGTGAGCCATAGGATTCCTGATTACGTGCGCAAGAGTGGGTCCAATCGTGGGTAATTGCATGTTGGACGAATAACCTTCTTCGCGCAAGCCACCTAAAAGAAGCAGTTCATTAGGCCGCATGGACAATAAGTATCCTTCCCCCACTCACCTCTTCGATCATCAGAGCGAAAAGAGTCATCTAACCAAGTCAAGAGATATTGAGCGGAAGGTCGGTTGTACGGCGCTCGCGACCAACATCTGTCCAGTATGTCCCATATCCTGGCTTCATTCGAGTTGGGATGTAGATTTGGGCGAAAGGCTGGAGGTTTGCCAGCCTTAATGTCGGCCCAAATCTGAACTCGGAGATCATCGTTCCGGTTCCCATATGGAAGCTGTAGAAAACAGAACTAGATTCACATATGTTAGTGGTCTGCACAAAGCCAGATGCGCCGCGAAACCGCGTACCTCGAGCCCAATACAGCCTAGGGCAAATACATCGCTCGCTGTGGTGGGAGCTACCGTTTCGCTGTCACGTAATAGCTCATAAGCAAGATAACGGGCTGTACCCGTATGTGGGCGAGTTGTCGTCATCCAACTATTACTCTCTTCGAGGTAAATGGAGATAAGGCCGAAGTCGCAGATTTGGGGATTGCCATAGTCGTCGATCAGAATATTGACCTAAATCATTGTGAGAGAGAGAAGAGGTATGACTCCAGTCGTAAAACTGACTGTCTTCAAATCACCGTGAACCAGGACTGGTTCATGACAATGGAGATATGCAACTCCATCTACAACTCCTCTCCACTATGAGCATGAATGAGGATGCTAATATGCATATATCTAATTGAAGTATGCTCACAATTTTCATCCTTGCACCTAGTGTTATTCCTTTACCTTGACCCTGGAGGAATTCACTCGCATTTCCTCTTGCGCACCACTGTGGACGAGACGTCAAAAAAATACTTGAGAAATTGGCGACTTACGGGTGATATGAACGCTCCAAATGGGCGGAATAGCTCGTGGTCATTTGCAAAGCCGTAAAGCCGTAAAACGTTCGGGTGTCGTAGGCCTGCCCATACAACACGCTCGCGTCGGAGTTTCTAAGATGACCAATATTCCGCATGTCAGTGACGGTTATGTTACAATATGAATACGTACTGGTTCCATCGTATGAAATTTGCTACCAGGGACCTGCTTCAACACTTTGATGGCAACCTGTATCAAAATAGTTTAACGAATGACAAATCAGAAATGAGTTATTACGAACGAGTTCAGCTCCGAGTTTCCCACAATATACGGATGAGTAACTTCCGTTGAAAATAGCCTCGACACTGTTTAGGGTGACACATCCGGAGAGATCCAATATACCCTCAGAAATTCCATCAGTTTCTGTCATACTTCTGATGACGAGTGGCGTTTGGACTGGAGAAAGGAAGTGTCGACCTAAGGCCTTTTATAGTGGTGCCAACTCGTGGTGGGCATGGCTCTCAGTAAGAAGAGCACGACAAGCGACGTTAAGCCTCTGAACTGAACTACGCCACTCGGACTTGTTTCAATTAGGCGGCGAACATGTTACGCCCGAGGCATGCTTGTTTGAATTAGAATGGCTGTGATAGACCTTTGTACGGGGGGCCGGCCAGATACCGATCACATTCCGTCCACAACATCCTCAGAGCGAGCCAACCAATCAGGCGACAGGTAGGCAGAAATTGAATTGTTGGTCTAGAATTTAGAAAAACAGGATCTGGCTCGTACGCCACTGATTTGGTGGGAATCGCCGGATAGGCGGCGCTAAGTTCCGATGATCATAAAGGCCTAATAACTCGATATTAGAACGGCAGATGACCATTCGAGACAGTGTTGCTGAACTGAGATCGCTTGCCTTGGTTCTTTTGATTTCACTTGAAGTGAGCACGTAGTCGAGGCTGGGTCCAAGTCAGCTATGAGTACGGGTGGAAAAACCGTCGCAAATTTCGAGGCAAGGCCATTGCCATCATCTACAACGATATCTCTATTTATTTTATTCTATTTTTGATCAAGATGTAAGCTGGCATTGCATATTGATTCATGACGGCTGGCTAGAAGGAAATACATCCATCGGGCTGACAGAAGGTGCTTCTCCTGCAGAGTTTGGATGATAACATCGTGATTCAAACAAAAGCAGCCTGTTTCCTACCCTAAATCGCTTGCTGCCTATGGAGAACAAGCCGAAGTGGTGTTTCTCAGGGGCCTACTAACGTCACTGTCATTCTCTTATTTGACTCACTGGACACTTTGTATAAGGGGGTGCCGAATTCTCGTGACGAGCATGACTCCCAAGAAGCCAGTCAGTTGAATGAGTCAAATAAGAGAATGACAGCGACGTTATAGGGCCCTGAGAAACACCACTTCGGCTTGTTTCCGATTTAGGGTAGAAGCCAGGCTGCTTTTGTTTGAATTACAATGTTATCGTAGACCCAAACTCTGCAGGAGAAGCACCCTATTAGTCCAAGAGGCTGCGGTTCGACCCTTCAGGTGACAAGGGGGCTGGCGCTACGGCGACAATAAGAGCAAGACACCGTCTGCCAATGAGAAGACAGATCCAGCAATTGATTTTCCACCTCAGAAATAAAGAATATAAGCCACGTGCTTAAATAATTCTTGGTTTTGCCACCGTCTATTAAGTTCTGGCGACTAAGAAAGCGTCATTTCCGCTCAACTGGCGACGAAACAATCGTTTTTACGGCACAGCTATACGGGTGCAACATTTGGTAAGAAACCTCGGGACGAAGCCATCGCCATCGTCTATAACAGTATCTCTATTTTATTTTTGATCAAGTGCGTCTAAGCTAGCATTCATTTATATTATGGACGAGTGAATAGCGATTGAGTCCAATCTCTCGAAAGCCGCTGCTCGCCTGAAATTTGGGATCATGTCCTTCTAAGCGCTAATTAAGGAGTGATTAATTAAATAATGACCTGGAGCATCAACAGTAGTAAATTCAGGTGACGTTGATACAGCCAGTGGAGCGCCTGGGCCCGTATAGAGAGTCAGCGTCGGTGAGGAAGGCCATCCAGTGTCCATTATCTTATCGACGACAGGACTATGGCTATGTGCGGGTCAATTCCAATGATTGTAACGAGTGACACGACCAAATGGAGGAGTCGGATTCCAACCTAGTCGAATCGGAAACTAGGTGGCAACACGTGGGGTAGCCACTGCTCAATTGTGGCGCACCGTAGGGAAACTCGCCTGGGATTGATGCTCCGCTCCTTCCCTATGAACAGGTGAGGCAGGTTAATAGTGCTGATAGCTATAGTACGTTTGGGAAGACCACGGCAGCTTCGGTGAGAGTAATAAAGCTAACAAATGAATCAAAGGAAGGTAATGATAGAGGTTACGATTCCTCGAAGTTGTAGATTGCTCAAATCATCCGTAGACGAACGCATATATGCAGGAGAAAACGGGACACTCACGAAAGCATACAGGAGACTAATTAAAAGGTCCTCAAAACAACAAAACGATTACATATACTAGATAGCCAAATAGCCAAGACAAACCTAGCTACGTGGGTAGGAGTCTAGAGGCTTTCACGAATACTAGGTCTCTCCCTCGTAGTCTTGAGGATTAAAGGCTATGCCTTTATGCTTCGACTCCATATGACGTTTCATCCCACCGCGTCGGAACAGGTTGTGGCTGGAAAGTTGAGCCAATGAGTAGAGAGTACGGGATAGAAACCAATGCGTACCACACTGCGCACTCCTGTTTGACTATCTGACCTTTAACATGGTCATCCAGTAGGGTATCCGAGAAGAATTTACGAGGACTGAAGAATACTAATCAGCCAAGTCGACCTGGAACAGAGGGGGAAAAAAAGTACTTTGGACTCTGGCGACATTTCTCGCAATGACAATGGTATGGCCGGTGTCCGAGATCAGACCGAACATGGCCTAACGCGCGCACATCCCGAGTTGTACCTTTGCCGCAAATCAAGCAATTGTTTTCCTCAGTAAAGAGCATGTAGATTGACTGCGAGTCTCGCTTCTCGTTATGTGGCACTCCTCGCTCGTGTCCAATAGTTACTCGGGGTGAAAACCACAAGTCTCGCGGGAACTGTGCCCTGACAACGCCGAGGAGGTACTCTGCATCTGGGGAGCCTAAGAATGGCTCGAGGACGTCGTCCCGATAAAACTGGCTGTTGAGGATAGTTTGGAGGAACAGGCGCAATGCGGGGTCGGGACGGTGCAATCCCTCTAAAAATGCGCCGGCGAGCTTTTCCTCGTCGACTTCGTTTCGCTGTCCTTGCTGCCTTCGCTTCGGGATCGAGGTCGTTCGGAGGGTATGGGACAGCTGTGGGGGTTGGAATCGAGCACTGGAAGACGATCCGACCATGACATAATGTCCATCTATACGGACCGGCACAGGAGCGCTTCTCGTACTCTTAAGATTTACTCCCATTCCAAAGGTGTTACATTCATCTCCAAATCCAGCTGAAGCATTGCCAGGTAGCGGAGGTTTCTGCTGATGAGTTATAGGATTCTCGATGACGTGCATAGTAGTGGGTTCTATCTTGTGCATTTGCGTGTTGAACGAATAAACACTTTCATACAAGTCGTCTGGAAAAGTAGTTTATCGCGCTGCATGGACAAAGTACCCTTTCCCACTCACCCTTTTGTTTATTAGAATCAAAAGATTTATCTAACTGAATCAAGAGAGATTGAGCGGAAGGTCGCTCATACGGCGCTTGCGACCAACACTTGTCCAGTATATCCCCCATTTCGGCTTCATTCGAGCTGGGATGTTGACTCGGGCGTTCGGCTGGAGGTTTACCAGCCTTAATGTCCCCCCAAATTTGAAATCGGAGATTATTCTTCCGATTTGCATATGGAATCCGTAGAAAACAAAACTAAAATTGCGGTGAGTGCCCAGCTGTCTACGCGTAGAGCGATGTACCTCAAGTCCAATACAACCTAAGGCGAATATATCGCTCGCTGTGGTAGGAGCTACCGTTTCATGATCCTGGAGTAGCTCATAGGCAAGATAACGGTCTGTACCCGTATGCGGGCTAGTTGTCGTCATCCCACTATTACCCTCTTCAAGGTAAATGGAGATAAGGCCGAAGTCGCATATTTGGGGTTTACCGTGGTCGTCGATCAGAACATTTGCCTGAATAAATATGAGAAGAACGACAGGATACTTGATTAAAGTACGGGACTCACTGTTTTGAGATCGCCATGAACCAGGACTGGTTCGAGGCTGTGAAGATACCCGACCCCACCTGCGACTTCCTTCCACTGCATGGACCAATCAGGATCATGTTACACGTATACAGAAACACTGCGTGTTTACCAGCTTCCCTCTCTGCTCCATTGTCATTTCTTTCCCAAAGTTCCTTAGGAATTCACTCGCGTTACCGTTTGCGCGCCACTATGAACCAGGAGTCAGAAACCAAGTCAAACACCTGAGTACTTACTGGTGACACGAACGCCCCGAATGGGTGGAATAGTTCATGGTCATTCGCAAACCCGTAGAGTGGTAATACGTTCGGGTGTCGTAGGCCTGCCCAAACGGTACGCTCGCGTTTGAGTTTCTATAATGATTCAGATTACTAGAATTTACATTGTGGTTTGAAAATGCTTACTCGTTCCATCGTTCGGGTTGCGGCACCATCCAGCTCCTTCAACACTTTGATGGCAATCTGCCTCGAAATTGCTTAGTGGATGACAAACTTGGGAGAATATCGATACAAACAAGTTCATCTCCGAGCTTTCCACGGTATACAGATGAGTACGTTCCATTGAAAATAGCCCTTAGGCCCTAGCGTAACTTGTCCTGAAAGATCCAAGGACTTCTCAAGGGACTTGTCAATCTCCATTCTGCCTTTCCTAGTTCTTGGAGAGGTATATAGCAAGGGTAGATTATGCCCGAATGTGGAGGGAACCGAAGAGCCTCGTGGATGCTGGTAGGCAGTAGAAGTAATATGCTATTGTGTAGAATATGCGTAGGTAGCTAGGCCAGTTTCCTGGATTGCGTTGAAATCTTAACGCTGCCGAAATGGCTCCTTTACGTAGACGTTCAGTGTGACGAGGAACATAAAGCCCAATGGTAGTTCTTTTCGTCGAGAAAACGAGAATATCATCTGGGTGTCGCCGAAGTCAGACGGTTTTAAGCGGAGTTTGAATTATGCGCAGCCATGGAGTAGTAATTTCTATAATGTACACAAGGAAATAATGAAAGCCAAAAAAAATTCTTTTATATTTAATAATATTATAGACATACGTGGCCGATTTGTTAGCCTCGCGGTCGTGGCCGAAGTAATTGCTGCGCCCTACGGAATGCGCAGCCAGGTCTTACGTCCCCCCTCCTTGAACCCGGCATCAACACCGCGCGTCGCCCATAACTCTCATCAATAAATACCCACTAAATTCTTAATCAAACGACACTTGTACCCGACCCCAACCCACCTCAAACTTTTGATTCTTTCTAAATATGGCACAGTACTCGCCTCTCCCATCGTACACGGACGATGTCAAGATGCCTCTTCTCGCTGCTCACGACAATCACGAAGATGGAATGGTCAACGTGAACCTCCAGGCTGCTGCTCCTCAAGAGCCCGCTTGTGGTCGTAGGCGCTGTGGAGGCTTCATGGGAAGACTCCGCGCCCGCTGTGAAGCTCGCCGTTTGGAGAAATTCGGTCCACCATGCGATAACCCAAGATGCATCAAGCGTGATCGTAAGAGGCGTGCATTCCGTTGCATCATCTTTACCCTCTTCTCGCTCTTTATGCTCGTCCATCTTTTCAAGGGTGCCTATGTACGTCTTTCTTTCGTCTCTTGGCATTGATTAGTCATACTCATTGATCTGGTCATAGATGCTCTACTCGCTCCCTAACCGTATCAACTGCGTCCCCGTCACCTCCACCACCTCCACCTACGAACTCCCACTCTCCAAGAAGCTCCTCGTCGACTACAGCCTCACAACCGGCACGACGACGCTCACCCATGCCGACACGAACACTACCACCGTCAAGCTCTCCCTCGCCGACGTCTCCGATGACGAGGAGATTCTGTTCTGCACCGGTACCTTCAAGCGCAGTGTCGGCTTTGGTCTCTATACCAAGGACAAGCACACCAAACTGCCCAAAGTCGTCGAGACCGTCATCACCCTCCCTCAGGAGAGCGGGCCCGTCGTCAAGTTTGTTGGCAAGAAGGCTGGTCATTGTGCGCAGAAGATTGTGCGAAAGGTCCTCAAGTGGAAGAAGGCTCATGGTGGCGAGGAGGAGGAGGATGAGGACTAGAGGAGTGCTCGTGTGCCCTCTGTACGCGGTGGCTAGGCAGACAATAGTTTTCTTGATGTGACGTACTCGTTAGTAGGTTTGATATATGCCTTTCCTTTATTCTATCGAGTTTGAGTGGCGACGTACGCCTTGAGTTACATGCCGGTCATAGTCGGCGGCGACCTCCAAGTCTCCCGTCCTCTTTCACACCGCTCCTGATCCGCTATATACGGGTTCAAAATCCCACTGAGTACCTATTGTGATTGCAATATGCGAGAGCGCAAAAAGTCTCCCTCGCCTGTAATTGCTATTTACATTGGCACCCCGGTAGTCGGTGCGCCCAGGGTTTGTATCTCGATTCAAATCTTATGCCACATTTCTATTCCGGCCCTTTGAAGGTGTAAACCCGTGGATTCAATTGACCGCACGTATGTCGCCTTCTTTTCCCGGCCACAACTCTCGACTCAAACAAGCACCGCAACAACCAAACAAAAGATACCCAAAAAATTATGGAAAATAACAAGTCTGATTATCATACATGAAACATGAATCCACTAGGAATCTCAACACACGGTTATACACATCTCCGGAGGGCGCTCCGATAACCCTTGACATCCTACGGTAGCTATTGTCAATCTCCATCGCTATTCCAAGGGTCGGAAGAGCCAAGCAAATCGTATCGCGCGCGCGCACGTCGACGGGCATAGGCGCACCCTCCCTTTTTTCGCGCGCCTTGTATCGTCGTGACTTCCTTCGAGTATCGAAGCGATCAAAAGGAGACAAAGAGACAAGGAGCATCCTCGGTGCGCGCGTGCGTATCGCCTTTTGGGCGCGCACCATACAAGGCGCGTATGCGCGAGGATGTCGTATTTATGGATTGGAATGGAATGGCCTGCAAATTCCGACCGACGAGAGCATCCAGCCCGGATTTCCTTTGGGTTAGGTATGAATTTGGACTTCAAGTCTCTTTTTGCGGATCTCGCGACCACACGGTATCTTGCTTGTGTGTATGGTCTCCCTTGTTGGATTCTAGATTTCTCACGAAATGGTCAAGTGTCCGCTATTACGCTTTACTGCTACGACTAGATCATTGTGGGGGATGAAGAGATTCTCCTCCTCTTGCCCGTACGGTTTTCCAAGGGCAAGGTGCTGTATTACTTTGTACGTGGCATTCAAATGTCGCATAGAATTTGTCGGGCTGACTCTCTTCCATAGGCAAGAATAGCCACTCTTCTAGGCTTGCTCTTGGTAGCCATTCGTACGTCCTCGCTACCTTTTCTTATTCGTGGATTACAACTATTCTATCAGATGTTGTCAACTTGCGATCACGGTTAACCGACACAGTAAGTCGTTTCCGAACTTTTTGTTGATACCTTATTGATCAACCAACAGTTGTAAGTGCTCAATGATATGCGACTACAATCGACCTCTCATACTCTCTCAGTTGTATCGGTTTCATCTGGACTTCCTCTATCCTCCAAGCGATATCAATATTCGCCAGCTATTGTCAGTCCTCATTATCAGCCTTAAAACATATCATAACCCAGTCTCCTAGGGATGCTCACCCTTCGCCTCATCGCACTCTACAAATCCAGAGTCATCGTCGTCTGGTTCCTCTACATCTCCCTCTTCACCACATACCTCACCTCTCTCGGTCTACTCCTCCATGTCCTCCGCTTGCACTCGGGTAGCACCGTATACCTCTCCATGGTGAACCTCTGCGTCCCACTCGATCTCCCGGCCTTGTTTCAAGGCGTCTTCGAGGTCCCACTCGTGCACGAGTTCCTTCTATTTGGCGCTACGGTGTGGCGTGCATGGGGTGATTGGTGCGAACAGCGATCAGGGCCCTTGCACGCGAAGACGGCGCCGCTTCTGATGATCATGTACCGTGGTATGTTGACCTATCATCAATGCGCATCATAATCTTACCATCATACTATAGATGGCGTGTTTTATTTCTGCATTCTAGTGGCCATTCGAGTGTGGACCATATATATCGTGCGTATTGTGGCGTAAATTGGGCATTTATCTGACAACCTTGTAGTTCGCTGCTCGACCGACACAGGAAATGTACATAGGGGCATAGTACGTATCCTTTCTGAAAAGCCCCTTACGACCACTCACGCGCGTAGCATCATGTGGTCTCTCATCACCACACTCTCCAGTAGGATCTACCTCAACATCGTACGAGAGGCGCAACGACCACATTTCGTCCCCGTCGGAACGAACAACGCAAATGCTATTGCGACGTACACCGCACATATCCCAGCCTTCCAAATCCCCACTCATATTACGATTAGTCAGGTTGAATATGATCACGACTATGCCGATTATGACAGGGCAAGACCGCGGGTAAGCGTTCGTCGATCAGCTTGAATGCAGTATATGCTGACTTACCTCGTAGTTGGAATCGTATTCTATGCAAGAAAGAGCTGGAGTAGTGCCACAGCAAAGTCAGATACTGGATAACTGTTGATGGACATGGAGACATGGATATGCAGAGCTATCCGATCCGGTACTTGGTGCGACCCTCCAAAATGGTCGCTATGGATGATACAATACGGAGAAATCTGGCTCCTGATAGGTCGCCCATGCCCAAATTTTGCCTTCCCGCCGTGAGGAGGGACATTTCTCGCCTCTTCCTTTATCTTTGAAGGTTAATATACTATCGTAGTTGTATCCCTTCTTGCGAACCTCGGTGGCTTTAGACCGCGCTTTAGTATTCGTCCATAGGGCTAGTGAGAGAATGAAAAACGTGTGAGAGTATCATATGCGAGCTCATTACCCTAGACCGTCTCTAAAGGTTCTTCCTTATTGAAACCCCAATCTCGTTGACCGTATCGACCAGTCTAAGTCCAGAAGTAGGTACACACTTTTGAACTCGCCCCACGTTGCCCCGTTCATATTTCTTAACACTCGGCGCTCCATGAGCACAGAAGTCGAAGATCTATTTATAAAGTAGCTTCCGGATTCACATCTAGACCGGACCGTCCCACGCCTGATTTCCGTCTTCCCTGGTTCCACCGTCGGTGGTTTACGACAAGGGGGCCCAAAGAACAGCATTAAAACCTACAAAAAAGGACACCGACGCGTTTGACCATGCCGCAGGAAAACAATTGGTAGAAGGATCGGCGCCACTGAATGCACGATCCTGGGCCCATGCACGGGCCCATAAATACAATGCATGCATCGCCGCGCCCTGCGTGCATGTGAATCAAGCACCAGATTTCATTTTGTAGGAAGCAACAATTGCTTAGCTGGCCAAAACATTACTGCGGAGATTATGTGCGAACGCAAAGGGTCAAGCCGGACGGAACGAGAGAACCCATGGAGGATATACCGTTCGCACGCCCATATCCTATCGAACCCCCGTTTCGCGAGAGGTCGGCAATACAAGTTCTACATTGGAGAAAGTATGCAGCGCCACTTTCTTACTCACGAAAGGCGCGCGCGAAAAAAACACTATTTACGGAGCTGTCACCATAATACCTGGGATCGTTTTGGGTCCCCAATCCGCACCGCCAAAATCCATACCTCCTCCTCCTTTGGTAGTAGTGCCGGAACAACATGGATGTCGACCTTAAGGAGCTTTTCAAAGATCTCTACCTATCACGGTATATGGCGCGTACGTTTGGAAACCGCCCTTCGATTTCGGAAGGGCCTGTCACTAAGAGAACCCTTGCAGTTGTATCCATTACGCTGGCTTTGTACGACTGGATCCTTGTAGCCGATGAAGAGGTTCTCCTCCTTGGTACAATGCGAATAGCAAAGGGCAAGGTGCTCTATTATTGCGTATGTCTTTTGCATCCGACTCGGATAGTTTAGAGAAATGTCTCACACTAATCTTTAGGGGAGATTCGCAACACTGATAGGATTACTGTTGGCGGTCGCCCGTACTGTTTCTCCTCTTGTCCCTTCTTGATGGATCCTCATACGTTTGTAGACATTATCAACTTCCGTCCACCTTTGAACGATCGAGTGAGTAATATCCTCCTGGAGACGCTGCGGTTTGGCTGATCATTTGTAGCTGTAAGTGCTATAGGACGTGCAACTAGGGACCATCGACTCATTACTTTTAGTTGTATCGGATTTCTATGGATGTCCTCACTCCTACAAGTCACATCAATCTTTACCAGCTATTGTGAGTCGATCATCGATCCCGAGTATTCAAAGCAACTAACCTCATCCCCCAGGGCTGCTCACGCTTCGTCTCCTTGCACTCTACAAGTCTCATCGCGTTGTTGTCTGGCTCCTCTATTTCGCTCTTTTCGCTACCTATATCACTTCAGCTGGGCTACTCATACAAACTCTTCGCGTCATCACTACCACTGGTGCATACGTCCCGCTTATCCACCTTTGTGTTCCGTTTGATCATCCCGCATCACTTCAAGGTACCAAGAGCGCTTTTATTTCAGGTTACGAGGTTAAAATCTTCATAGGCGTGTTCGAGGTGCCGCTCGTGTTTGAGGTGCTAATCTTCGGCTTGATGATTTGGAGGGCTTGGGGAACTTATAGAGAAGGAAAAGACTCGGGCGCAAAGACTGCACCACTGCTGAAGATTATGTACCGAGGTGAGCCAATTGGTGACGAATGTGCTGTTTTTCCTGACAGCGTCCAAAGATGGAGTGTTCTATTTCTGTGTAATGGTTGCAGTTCGTGTGTGGAACATCTATATTGTGAGCTATTCCTGGTTTACATGGGGTCTTTCACTAACTCCCGATGAAGTTTGCCAGTCGGCCTCTACAGGAGATGTATATTGGCTTATAGTACGTGTTTCTCATTACTTCAATCCAGATACTGACCCGAGTAGCATCATGTGGGCTCTGATAACCGTCCTATCTTGTCGTATTTACCTCAATATTGTTCGAGAGGCACGACGAAACAACATGCCAGGCATCCAACAAACTGCGACATCTTGGACCCCACATGTTCCAACACATCCTCCTAGTCAGGGATATAAGAAGGACCCCGGCCGCAATGCGGTGTTTCATGGGGACACCTATCAGAATGGAGAGGAGACACATGTTAGTATCCAAAGATCACTCGAGCAGAATATGACTAACTCTCTTCGTAGTTGGACTCATATTCAATGCAGGATCGGACCTTGGTCTGGTCACAGAAGGACGTTGTTTTAGATATCCGTCGATGACATTCTATGTACTACATATATCTCGATCCAGTGCTTATTTAATGCATATATTCCACTTGTCGCGGACTTTCGAAGCCATTCTTGACAGGGTCGACAATTGAACAGTGGACATGATGCCCGCGTACAATTGAATTGCCTTTACATATCTAAATAAATGTGTGGCGTCGAAGCAAAAAGGTAATTTAAAGAACGAAAAAACGAAGACGCGACAAGCAAGAATTCTAATTTCTACAATTTGCCCCCAAAATGGAAGGGAGTGAATCACCCTATCTCTCGGCCAAAGGCGGGCCACCGCAACCTAGGCCGGTTTTGGTCATATCAAGCCTAAAAGTTTCATCCACGATTGCGTCGAACCGCCGGTGGCGCTCTATGACAGAAATTTCCGACATGTCGCTTAAGGTTCTTGGCTCTCATGGTTTTCCCGCTATAGGTAGTTCCGACTTGAGCTCAATTTTCACATGGAGTGAAAGAAATCGGACTCACCAATACTGGCACGTCGCGAGCGGCTCAGTCTTACCAGTGACATGTGCGGTGAGATCACCCATAGTGAAGAATCTTTGCATACTGCAGATAAAGGATCAATGGCATGTAATAAAAGGCAACTATCACCCACCAGTGAGGTACATCACACTTTCCATTGCACGGGATTGGCCGCAGTTCGAAATGGTGGCGCATATGGACTTTTGCACGGTCCGGTCTTGGATACAACTGTGTCTGCGGATTGGTTTGCATGCAGATTGTGCAACGCAGCACTGTTTTCCCTTGCGCATCTGATACTCGATCATAGAAAGCCAGCAGGACCGATTCCCCGGGAATTGAACCAGGAATCCGACTTGCTTCGCCCGGTGTGATGGGCCTCTCACGATCCTGACTGACGAACCAGGGTTCACGCTTTATCTGATGGTAGAGCTCGTGCCGCACCGGATCGTAAGGATCACTGAAAACGTCGTCTGGCACGCGAAACCGGGCCCAACGTGAGGCGGTGGACGAAGACGTCGAGGTGGACGTAGTCGGTGATGTGGAGATCGCGGCAAAGTCTGATTCATCTTGATCACTCTGCGCGGGATCAGCGGAGCCTTCAGTCGGTGCTGGTGTGGCGGCTGATGACCCTGAGCGCTCAGAGGACCAATCATGAGGCGGAGATCGGGCTGCCTGTGATCGAGAACGCGCAATTTCACCCCTCGAGGGGAAAAAGGTGCCACCCTGAACCCCTGCTTGCCTATAGCCATTTGAATTTGAAGTAAGCTCGGCTAGTCAACAGGAAAAAACCAAGCTGGTTTGACCCACCTGGTGAAATCCATGGGAAGTGCCTGAGGAATGGCAATTCCTCCACCCACTTCGGAGCCAAACAAATGTCCAGATCCTTGACTAGAGAGATCTGAGGTCCTGCTTTGGTACGGGGCCCGCAAACTCTTACCTTGAATACGAATGCCCGTGTTGAAGAGGGTCGGCGGAGCGTTCTAGCGATGTGGTCCTATGAAACTCTCTTCCGGAGTTCCGCGAATAAGGGCCTTGAGTGTGCCGAATATTTCGGACATCACTCAGGCGGAGATCCTCGTTTCGTCTGGAGTGTCTGTAATGCCCCTGAATTGAAGGTGGGGACGGCTCCCCAGCTCGATAATATGTAGAATTGTTGGTCGCCTCATAAGAAGGTGCCGGCATTGCGTTCCTCATGGCCCTAAAGTTTATGAATGGTACCGTTGCAAACATGAGCTCCTAGCCGTCGCAACAAATGACACCCATAGCCACTTACTGCATTTGTTGACGGATTAACTCTTGGGTAACTGTTGGTCTTCTCGACTCGGTGAGATCGTCTGCGCTCATCTGTTCATCATCTAATGTTACTTCATCGGCGTTGAGCGGAGAACTTGAAAGATTCGAGCCATAAACATAAGTATTACCGGTTGACGCAGCATTGAAGTGAGTAGGACCTGGATCTACAACAAATGAGCACATCACGGAGCATGACAGTAAAGAATAAAATACAAGAGCGAGGGCTGGTACCTTGAGTATAAGAAGAATGGGTCCAATAGCGAGATTGACCAAGTGGCGTAGTGGAAAAGTGCATGGGGTTTCCTGGCTGGCTGTTGACTGCTTGATCTTGATGAAGATTATAACCTCTGCCGTCGTAGGGAATCTGAGGGGCGGCTGTGTAGAATGGTGAAGGGCTAGAAAATGATTGACCAGGATCTGAGCGATGCTGCGACGATGGACTGGACGACAGTGTCCTCGAAGGGGAGGCGTAACCAGATAACGAGTCAGGAGGCTGGTTCCAAGGTTGTTCTCTGTCCTTTAAGGTTTGTCAGAATGAGGGACTGAGCGCTTTATATGGACCAGAGCCATGTTCCCCTCCAACGCCCAAGTGGTTCTGCCGACCACTGAGCCGGTTGTACAGTAAAACGATCTCACATCGATGTCATTGCTCCTCCTTCCATGTGGTTGCATTCCGTATTAAAACAAAGGGGAAACGAACAAGACGGGCCGAAGGATGTGATGGTCAAGTCAGGTCTAAATCACCACTTGTGGAGGTAGCGATACGAGTCTTCCGGGTCTGGGTGAGATTCGAGATCAAATCACCATGTTGGAAGTGCACAAAATTCTGTGTGTAGACTCGTACGAGGTAAAGTGGCGTCTGACAGAGGGAGGCATTGTACGAATGATTGTAGGATGTCGGCACGCGCAAAAAAAAATCTTTCCGGGACGTTCACCGATCGAAATGGCAGTAATCGCTGCTAACATGGAACTTTGCGAAGGCTGCAATTAGGATAGGCCCGGCGGCCAACCGAACAAGCCGCATCTACCGTGACCACACTCTATTGGGGACTGAATCATTAATCGGATCCTGGCAGTTTGAAATGGCTGACAACTACAAAAAAAAGGTTATAAATCCGGCCCAAACGGAGTATTGACCGACAGTATAATCATAAGGATAGGCCTTTGGACCCTACAAAGCAACTCCACGGTATGTTCCGATCCTTTAGAGAGTTTTCGCAAGTTGATGGTCGCAGGAAGCCAGAATTATGTTGCCGGCGCAAGGCAATCTCGATGGGATGCCGATATGTCAAAGCCATGCATGCGGACGGTGGATTCGTTTCGACGCTGTCTTGTTAAAGGCGTTCGTATAGATTCTTTAGGTCAAATCCGTTCATCTCCGTGAAGGAATTATCGTCGATGGCGAGAGGCAAATGAAAGGGAAAGCTTCCAGCAGTGACCAATCAGGAACAACAGATGTTAAGACTACTTGGCATCCGTAGCCTACCAGGTAAGTCCATCGTCTGAGAGTTTTCTAGACTGAGGTTTCTAGGTCGCCTGCTGGATTCAGCGTACAAGTCGAAGAGAGACTCCATCGGATAGGGGGGAGACAGAGCAAGAGAGAAGAGCAGTCATCAAATCCTTTTCACCAGTGCTATGGTTTGAGCCACCTCCTTTATAGGTGGGCCAGGGCCTGTCGGACTCCCTGTTGAATGGCGGCGCAGGCAATAGAAATACATGGAAACCGGCCATATCTTCCGTACCTTTAGGCGCTCTTTGGAGTACACAATGACGACGCAAATCCACACATTGAGAAGAAGAGCCTGTGTGGGTGTTATGATGGACGGGCCCGATCGACGCAAGAGAGATGAAAAGAGTCGAGACTGGCCTAGTGGTGTCCATTTCGGTGTCAAATAGTACTGGAAAGGGTCAAGTAATCCTTTGAAACCGGTCGCCGATGTCAGGTGGAGATCTCCGAGATCCCAGATCCAGTTTCGAAGAAACACGGGCATTTCAGAGAAAAATGGCGGAATGACGGAGCCTTATATCTAGTCGAAAACGACGCAATGTTGCTCCTACTAGCCTACGCCCTTGAAGATCCGCAGAGACATTCCTATTGGGCTCAGCAATTTGGAATTCTGCTCAGCAAACAAGTCGATTTTATGTGTTTTGAAGAGCAGTAAGTTGGCGCACCAAAGTGGGATACCAAGTCAAGGAGGAGGTCAAAGGCTCATTAATTGATGCCATTGTTCTGGCTGGCGGTTTGTTGGACACTGCCACTTGTCCATTCAACACTTGACTTGCTTAAAATACACCCAAATAATCGAATTATACCACTACTTTCAGTGCTCCTCGACACACGACATATCCTGGACGGCTGTCTCGTTTGGGGAATCCCAAAGGTCGGAGTTGAAGACATTTATTTTGCCGCGAAACGGACAAAGCATTCCCAGGGTTTTATCAAAGCACCTTCTAAATATTTTGTTGCTGTCCTATCATCGTCGCGTTGGTCTCCCAGCTCCCACAAGATAGAACTCAACCACGACCATGTATTACCGGTGCACTAGCACCCCACGCCTCTAGAGGTGGTATTTGCTCATTTAATACACACGTTCTCTAGGTACCACTCCCTTGTTCGCACCGTCTGCTCTCTGTGTCTCCGAAAGGTGAACCAGACACCATCCGCCGACAAGATCGGCCAGCCTTCCCTTGAGATACGCCTCACGCCATAATTACAACATATGAAAGTCACTTGCTATAGCTTGGACCTGGTAGGCTTCATAAATAGCCGTCACGACGCCGAACAGGCTCTCCTTCAAAGAGGCCCCGTTGAACCCCTAGGGTAGGCGGTAGGTTCCAGCTCACAGATTTAACTTTTCATTAGACAATTGGTTGTTACGTGAGCCCCTTGGTTGCTGACTTTGCGCAACGGACAGCAGCGACAACACAAAGGCATTGTTCCGAGATATCTCTGTCTGGCCATTAATAGGCATAGACAGAAGTTTGTGACCCATATATATCCATCTTTTTCACGAAAATAGAGCGAATGATACCTCTCCCGGCACCAAGCTCATCCACGTAAGTTTCCAGCCGAAAGTTTGGACCCTCCAGTCGGGATCAGGGAAGCCCAAAGCTCAGTAAAATGACTTATTTCAACATATCAGCGACTATCAGACCTCTATCATGGTTTCTTTCCACAAACTCCTCACGTTATTGCCAACAGCGAGTAGGCCTACACCGACTTCACCCTATCCGTACAATCCGAGATATAAGACATCTCACATTCCTCTCGATCAGAAACACTTTCTTTGGAGAGGCTAGCGTGGAAGAATGACGGGGAGGGGACTCGAGGGTAGCATGTTGATAAGGTATGGTTTTGCTACGCTTTGGGCCTACTCAAGTTGTAATAACTAATGACGGTATTTTTATGCTGTTTTAGTCTCCCTATGACCTTTCATGCGCCGCTCGTAATGTTCAACTGCCAGCCCAATTCACCAACTCTCCGTCTAACTTCCAGCTACCTAAACCTCAGCGGCGGTTATAATGCATCCGATCACTTCCATATCCGCTCTCTGTCAAGGTTCTCGCCTTCTTTGGAAAGATTTCGGGTTCGTTTCCGAGTGGTGGTCGTACTGAAAACTGGATTCGATGTATCATTTCGTCGCCTTGATTACTTATTCTAACCTATAGGATCATTTGTGTACGGGTTGCGTATGCGCAGCTCGACCTTCCTTATCCTCGTCGCCCACATTCCTTGTTGCACCCAAGCAAGTAGACATGTTTATATCCTCATTGAAATACAGCGGTGAAGCTACCAATACACCTTCTATTCTCCGAGCAGGATCGTTGAACATACGTTACATGCTATCACCTCGTGGTGTTGACCTCTTTACCCAGAACGCCGTACACGAAATAATCCTCGAGTCACCGATACATTTCAAACATTTGATTACCCAAATGAAGCCTAATATCACGGGAATGAAACCGACTTTACGTTTGAATCGTATCAAGGACGTCCTCATGGCGTAGCACCGGCTTACTGCCGGCAACCTCATTTTTGCGGATGCCGACCTTCGGTCGTATTGTTTTCGCTCCAATATGTTTCCGCTCAAATAATAATCTGAACGGATTCAGGTCAAGTTGTCAAATTGAAAGACTTTATTAGGGACAGGTCAAGGAGGACCAAGGTAAACATTGATTCAAAACATAGGAACGAGTAATACGAGGTTCAGTTAGCATGCCCGTTTTCAAAAGGCAGACATAATCCCAGCAACTGCCCGGATACCACGGGGTACATGGCATCCGAACACCTGATACGACCGTGCATGCCCGTCTCAAAGGCCATCAAACTGACGTTTGTAAAGGAGATAGTTTTGCAACCTGGAATACCACGTTAATCTGCGTTGTGGCTGGGCAACAACCAATGCTCACCCTCTTAGGGCATTTCTTTTGGTGCTTTTTGTCATCGTCGACATCAATAGAACGCTTTCCACTATGTAAACGAATCAGCTAGGTCTCATACTCAAATGAAGGTACTTACCAATGAGGGCATTTATACTGACGGATGTCTAGTAGCCCCAGAAGGTGCCTCTCTGCCTTTTGTGCTGACTGAAACCTTGCATTAGGACAGCAGAGGCAGCCAAATCGCTCTTCGAGCGGCGCCTTGTCATAGCGAGTGACGAGAGCCGAGACGTCTTTGGCACGTGCAAGTTTGTTGGAGAGTATGTACATGACGAGTGGGCGCATGCTTCCCGGAAAGCGCTGCAAGACGGACTTTCGGCACGGGGACGGGATTGCTCTGGTCGGCCCATCGCCAAGATGTGGTACATAAGGCACTTGGAGCAGTTGTTGATCTGATAGATTATTGCAAGTGCAAGAAGCTCGTGAAGACGTTTTGGGGAACGCTGCTTCGCAAAAGGAGGCTTCAGATAGTGGTGGCTGGGGTGAGGGTTGATCGAACGGAGCCTGCCGTGTAATGTTTAGAGTGTGTGTATCTTCTATATCATCTTTAATACTCACCATCTCATGAGAAAAATCATGACAGGATTGGATAGAAGGTCCGATTCCGCCGTTAAAGAAAGAGGCGACCACCAGGTCAGTTGTCAGGCCCTCAAATGGATTCTCTCCTGGAGGATATTTTGGGTATGGATTTATAATTTCATGAAGATTTTCGCAAAATACCGCTGATGGGAGAACGTTCAGACCAGCTGGACCGGGCTGCGGTGGCGGAGAGAGGTTATCCCACAGAGGAATGTGTTGATGACGAGTGTTGTATGCTAAAAACCCGTTATTGACGCATAGAGAGATATCAAAGGTTCCACTTGCCGTCGTTAAAGGAATATCCAAATCCCCTCTCCAACTCTCCCCAGTCCCGACTCTGCGAGGTTGTACAGATTTGGTTATGGCCCTTAGGCGTGCGGGGATGGATTTCTGTCCAGTACATTGACACGGCTATGAGGACGGCTGGGGAGAGGTGCTGGGATAAGGAGCAGGGGATTCCAGAAACCAGAGTTATATAGACCGAGGTCTTGTGTTAAGGCTCAAAACTTGTGCATATTTCCGGCCATAGAACGTCCTGGTTTCGGTGCCAGGCTCAACCTGAAGCAACGAGTCAGAACTTGCAGACATCGATCAGAAAACCTGGTTTACCTACGTAAAGGCAGGAGAAGACGTACTGCACAAGACGATTTGAATTGGTGGTTACACAAACTGCTACTGAATAGTCACGCTCGGAAGGTCCATAATGCCTGTTCGAAAAGAGTCTGCAGGCAGGCCCTTTCAGATTTTGCTTTTTTCGGGGTACATTACTGCGGTAGTTTGGTAGCTATTTGGACGATTTCAATTGCTTTTTTCAGATCCAATATCTGCTTAGCGCCCTTGAACGATCGTTTTCCGTGCTGCGTATTCGGCCCAATTGACGTCCGGATTGCCACTCGTCTCTTTTTGGTAGTCTAGACCCTTGAGATTTTTCGCGCGAGATGGAATGGAGCTATCAGGATATTGCGCACAGGCATCAACGGTCGCCACATTGTGCAAGTTTTTTTAAACGGTTGCTATACGCGTTGTTGTTTCACGTCTGACGCATGTCAGAGCGTTGTGGATTTGCGCATTCCATTTCGTAGGTGGATCGGCCCAAAAGTACGGACGAGTGGCTACGTCTGAGCCTGACTCTACTTGCTTCCGTCCGCGATGCGACACATATATGCCATGTCCAGAACCTTATCGATAAAATGGTCTCTTGTGCACTCCCCAGTATTCCTTTGGTCTTCGCATCCTCGAAACGTTCTGCAAAGGCATCCAGGAAATATTTCAGCTCAAATTCCCAATGTATCAGCAAGACATAAACAAAGAATTTCCTTGTGCATTGTGTACGTTCTTTTCTCATGAAGTTCTGACCGACGCTGACGCATTTTTCTAGTCTTGCCGTTTGAACATATCGATGTACCTCCGTCGGTATGTGATTTCGAAGTCGTTTCACCACTCTTCTAATCATTTCATACTCATATAGGATATCAGCTTTGCCGATGGGGGTTTCCATGTCCGTTCCCAGGTTCTACCAGAATCATGGGCGGGCATTAACCCGGCCTTAACTTTCAAGTCCGGGACGACATTTCGCTCTGAATCTAGTTCATCTCGGAGTTCTTCGTGCAGCTCAGACTACGTTCCACCGGGCAAACGCCTGACGCGCATGCGGCGACAGCTCCTGCAGACATCGGCAGATACACGAGCAAATATACTCCCGCAAGTACCACCCACGCTAGTGGATCAGTTTTGGGCCGTGCACCGTACGCTTCATATCGAGACGAAAGAATCGAATCGAGGAAACGCGATCTTCAGACCGTTTTTCACTCAATGCGGGGACTTGAAGCAATGTCTTTTATGTGGATACTCCATTCGAAATCCAACCCAAATCATACAGCACCTTGAGGGGATCCATTTCGAGTTGTTCAAATATCGGTGTGATACGGACGGATGGTGGGTGGCCTTTTATAGAAGGAAATTAACTAGAAAACTTATGTCCTGTACTAGCTCATTTTCTTCCACGCGTATGGCGGATCTCAAACGCCACATCCGCGACCAGCATAGACCAAGCGCGCGCTTTAAATGCGAGATCTGGTGCGTCGATTCTCTGACAACCTAGTGCTTACCACACGTGTCTCACATCCTAGCAACAGCAAACGGTCTATCAAGCACGAGAAAAACTTAAGGCGCCATTTGAGGGTACAACATTGAGATTGGAATCTAGAGCTAGCATATTTCTTGGACATTGTCATTGCTACTTGCTTTGTTATACCCTATACAATCGGTCAACTTAACCAGCTGAGAAGGTTCGATAGAAAGTCAGTCTCTAGACGAAATGTCTTGGACCCCTCTCCATCGTTCCCCCAAATGTGCGACCGTCTCAAGATGCTATTTTCAACTGGAAAAGTAAGATAAATCTGACTGGAAGAAGTGCTGGAGTCCTGCGTGGAAGCGCTTTGTGGGGGAGTGGCGTGAAATGAAAGCCATCAAATAGGCGAAATGCGCCCATACGCGCTGATATGCGCAAAGAGCATACGAGGTCTAGGGAACATATGTCCAGGCAGTGGGCGCAAGGATCCCCACCCCTTCAATAATTTCTCCAATATTTGCTGTTGCCCGAGCTATCCGCTGGCCGCAATTTCGAGCTATCCGCTGGTACTCCGCTATAGGGTCAAGGGCTGCTTGCTCTTTCAAACACTAAACCACAGGAGCAAGAAAATTGCGGTTGCTACCATTGAGGCGTGGCTTTTGAAGAGAGGAAATTTTGGCTATTTTTCATCGTGTTTTTCTCTCTCGGAATCTGAGAGGCTGGGCT
>KN824446.1:10929-23672 GCA_000827415.1 Serendipita vermifera MAFF 305830
GCTCTCGTGCTGAGCGAGCGACGAAGTGATGCATGATTACGTTTAGCAGAGGGCTACAGTCCACTATATGAGCTTTTCTCGATTTCAAACGGCCGCATAACATACTGGTTCGAACAAGAGAGAATTGGCTCCCAGAATGAACGGAGTTAGAGCAGCGAGAGTTTTTATCAGCATGGCTGACTTGTTTGATAGAAGTTATAATCAAGCTGAAAGAATGTGGGTACGGAGTTTCCGTGAACGACGCTTGTTTGGATAGCTCTCCGTTTTTAAGGAGGACGTCACTATATAGACCAGTTTCCTCGTCGTCCGTAGATTTTGAGAGACATTTCCATGCTCCTAGCGGATGACATTTTTAATTCAGGGCTGAGAAGCTTGCCTAGAAGGCAAATGTCAGTGACTCAGGAAGGCTCATCGCTCGGCAAGTCCAAATTTCCGGGACAAAAAGTAAGAAAGGAACGTACGGTAGTCCACTTGAGTGTATGTAGTGCACAGTGAGAGGCAAGAAGTGAGCACAGCTCCCTCTCGACTCCAGATACACGAGCTCTGCGATGCTGCACCGGCTGGAGTTTGCTTCAATCGTGGGAATCACGGGAGGAATAAAGTGATCGGCAGCCTATAGCCTCTGTCTCGTTTCGGTTCATTCATGGCGCGCGCGACCCGACTAGCGCTCCGCAGCGTAGCATGCCAGTCCATTCCAGGAAAGAAAAACAAAGGCGCTATTGTTCGCCTCAGAGGCGCCGACTGAGCCACCAACCAATCTGGTCCATGAGTGATACAAACCCTCTGTTCTTGGAAGAAACATTATTCAGACGTTTACTGTTGCCGAGACCTCGGCACAACAAGGGTAGGCCCGCTAAGGCCCGCTGCCACGGCTCGTTGGCGGGCGTCGGTTTAGGGTAGCGGGACTTTGCTTTCTTTCCAGCACTTGTAATGTTTAAAATATGATTTCGTATTTTTTTTGGCATTTTCCCTGGCTCCGTAGGCGACGGTCAGGATCACAATCGTACTGTATTGTAATCACTTCTTAGCGAGCACCCCAATCAGCAGCTACTCAGACTCACGATGATACCGCTCTCATCTTCAATAGAAGTGTCCCGAAGCATTGTGATCATCTATCCCTTTTTGGATCCAAATACTGACGCCGCGTTTATAGCATCTGCCAACAGAACTTTGGCAGCACATATTTTACTTCGCCACCTTGCCGCATTGTGGCGGATTCATGGGAAATCGATCCGAATATCTCAATACCCTTGTTGGCAAGCTTGAACTTCCTGGCACAGATGAAGTATGGGATGCCACTCTCAGAACAAAATGCAAACTATCGCTTGTCAGTCGGTCATTTCGATCTCTATCCGAACATTTGCTATACGAGAGAATCATCTGTCGCAATATTCTGAAGACGATCGAAATACTCGATGAAGGGGGCCATCGAGGGCGATATGTGCGACATATCTCACTAGAACCAGAAACAGCCTTCGAAATGATGCATATTACAAACGAAAACATGCAGAAAATCTACAACATGTGCCGTAACCTCGAATCGATTTACGTCGATTCATTCTCCTGGACTTATCCAAAGAACGGTAAAACCATGCCTTCACTCGATCCATTCCACATCTTTGGCTCCCTCCCATCGACAATCTCTTCTGTTCGATGGACCCATCACAACTCGGCTGCCAGCTGGCCAGTAAATCACGTTCGAGCATCAGTCACACATCTGCGCACACTCGCTTTGATGGCTGAATACAATATATTTGTCGAGGGACAATTGGATTTCCCTCATCTGGAAACTCTTCATATGCCAGCAGCTCTGGCACTTCCCCAGGGTTGGACATGTCCTAAACTCAAGTATCTCAGAATCGTGTACCAGTCGTCACGTTCGACCCTTCGTGTTACCGCCGGTATGCATTCATTTTTACAGACACACGCCAAACAACTGCACACTCTTTGCCTGGACAGTGAATCCTCCTGGGCGGATTTAAACCAAACCGACCTTTATCTATCATTTCTCTCTGAGTGTATCAACGTACAACTTCTGATCGTCAACATACGAATACCTTTATTCGTAAAAAATGTAGTTCCTTCGTGGACACTACCATCCCTACGATGCATTGCGATATTACTTGAGGATACCCTCTCCGCAGTTCCTATACCAAATTTCCTGGGCCTCTGGAACGGGTTTCATTCCCAAGACCAGTTTCCTCTGGTTGAACAATTCCTCGTGCTTTATCACCATTTTGTGCATGATAAAACTGATATGGGGGCTATTCAGGAGCTTTTTGGCTATGACCGGCGACTTGATTTCCAGTGCTTGTCAACTCTCGTAGCATAGAGATGTACTGCAGGCGATAGAAGAGGCACGGCGCCATTACTAGACGAAAAGGCAGAGTCGTTGCCATGTTCCATAGGATAAAATTCTTGTTTTTAGAATAAAACCTTGATTATCTTGTTACTTGGATGAAACCGTGGTGAGGGGTCAGCAAAGCGGGCGCGCTACCACTGCATGCGCTGAAATTTGAGAAGACCAAAATTTACGCTTTCGGACGATGTGTACACTTTGACTTCTTCTATTCTGCGAGATGAAAAATACACGATTTAGACTGATGCATGTACAAGGCCAGTTAGCAATAGAGGGCAAGATAGAAAGCAAGAATGTGACAAGGGGAGCAATAAAAGACGATAATACCCGAAAAAAAGGAAAAAGAAAAAAAAAGAAAGCAAAAAAGTGAATCAAACCGCGATAGCTGTAGCCTCGGAAACCTCGGCAGTGGCGAACCGTACACCAGCACAACTCCTGCAGACTCGTGCACCGGACTCGTTTTCAAACAAGCAATCCTCACACTTCCACTTTGGACCACGGGAAGCGGCGGCAGCCAAGATCATTTCGGGGGTGGGAACAACAGTGGGGATAGGTCGGATACCAGCAAGGGCCCAGTCATCGTAACGTGTTGAGGCAGATGGACCTTCTTGAAGCCGGGGAGCGCGAGGCCTTTGGGGTACCTCAGGGAGCCGCAACGGAGGGATGTCGTCGGCCATTGGATTCGTGGCGCCGGAGCGCGAGTGAATCAATGGAGCCGACGACGGTGTCGACGTTGCGGCGGTGGATGGTTTGCGCTTTGGCTCAGAGGTCATTGCTGTGGTGGCCGGTTGCATGGCGGGAATGTCCACAAGCTTGGGTATGCCACGGGTGGTCTGGAGTTCCTCTTCGGTGTTCATAGTGACCGTCTCAAATTCGGGAGTAAGGGATGGGGTTTCGATAACTTGCACTTCATCTTGCATTGCTGCCCTTGCTGCCAGGGCCTGAGTTACCTGGTAAATATTATCCACGGACTTGGTGTTGCGAGCTCTTCTGAAGACCTTGGGTGTCCTCCGCTTGAATCCTCGACCATAACGAGCTGTGTACTTGCCGCTGCCCATGGTGTATTCGGGAAGGTGATACGGACTACAATCAGCTGCTCTCTGGATCAACTCCCTCGATGTGCGCATGGGACCGATAGAACCAAGTCTGTACGCATAAATTGAGAATGCGTAAGATTCTTCATCGTTCAATGAAGCTTCCTCAGTTGGAGAGACCGCCTCAGGCGGTATCTCAACGGAAGCTTGCTTGGGACTATCAAATGCGGATACCATGCGCAGAGGTGAGGGAGTGATGGGAGAGTACTGAAAGTGCTTCGGTCTTGTCGAGTCTGGGACTGGGCGGATCTTGGGCCGTGGCTTCTTGCGGGAGGGAGTGGGTCGGGTGAGGACGAGTGGCGGGGGTGGTGGCGGCTCTGGGGTTTCGTCGATCATGTCGTCGTCATTGTCTTCATCGTCCTCGATCGAGGGTACGTCTGCCGAAATCACCATCGCGGTATGCAGATGCTGATCATCATCTGGAGAGGTCGAGCGGCGCCGCTTGTTAGGCCCCTCTGTTGGTGGGTCGTACAGGACACCGTTTGCTTCAATAGCCAAGTATTCCGCCTTTCTCTTCTTGACAACCCTGCCCCAGGTCTTGCCTTTCTTGGTGGTGCCAGTTGACAGCCAGTCTCCTGACTCTGGTGGTGCCTCGACGGGCTCTTTATCATAAGGCAGTTCATTGATTATAGGGCCTTTGGCAATGCCACCAGCAAGGATGCCCATGTGGATTTCCTGTTTCTGGGGAATTGGTGGGGCTGCCATCTGTGCCTGGGATGAATAAGATATCACTAGAAGTTGAAGACTACTTACTGCTTCCTCTTCTTCTTCTTGAGCCCTGCGTTCGGCAGCGACTCTCTCTGCCTCTTCTCTTTCAAGTTCTGCTCTTGCCATCTCCATCTTGGCCGCTTCTTCTTTAGCTGCTGCACGCTTCTTGCGCAACACGGCCAAATCTTCTTTCGATACAAGCTTCCTGCGAGTCTTCCTATTGCGGAAGGCACTAATCCTCTCGTAAGGATTTATCATGAGCTCCGCTGGACTGTAGCCCTGATCAATCGATTGTGTTAGTGACACGCTCTCAGGCCGAATTGAGGCACCTACTTTGTTATAGTCGATTGGTTCCTCAGGTTCCTCAGTGGGTTCTTCTGCTGCTGTCGCCGCTGTTGCTTCCTCGGGCTTTTGGGTGCCGGAAGTACTCGTTGTGTCGGACACAGAAGTCGCTGCAGAAAGGGTAGGAGCTAAGACCTTTGAGTGGCCAACTAAAAGGTACCAAGAGAAACTTACATTTTAATCCTTTCCATCGCTCTAATTCCTCCCATGCCTGGGCTTCTTCTGCCTCGTCTTGATCGAGATGGAGATACCGGCGGAGTTCCTCGGTCTTCTCGTCTACAATGTAACGGATGCGTTCGGCTTCCTCAAGTTCGGATTGCTTTGGGTCTGGCTCTGCGGTCGAGGGGTCCTCTTCCTCATCTTCTGGATGAAAAGGCGGAAGTCCATTGGTCGCGATCGAGGGACTTGAATAGTGATCACTTCCCGAATCAGAAACTTTCTGATTCGAATCCGATGAATGCTTGCTCCCATTGATGTCCTCCTCAAGTAAGTCGTCCTCATCTTGAGGCACTCGGGTGATGACCGTGCCCATGTATGGGGCTTCGGGCTGTTGATCAACAACACCCTCGGCTTCCGCACGTACTGCTTGGTCGAATGCTTGTTGAAGAACAGGATCCGTTTGCAAGAGGGATGGATCACTCGGGACAGCATCTAGACGTGTTTTAGATACTGTGAACGTGGTGAATACAAGACGTACCCTTATCGACGGTAAGTTTCAAGACTTTTCTGATCTGTTCATATTCCTTGGAGGTTAAGGCTGGGTTTTCTTTACTAAGTAAAAAGTTCGCCACCTGCCGCTGCACCAATCCCACAACGCCTCTATCATCGGGTGTTTGTATAGCTTGAGGGGCGGGTGGAGTTGTTGTCCGTGGTTTTTCTTGCGGAATTAATTGTTTCGATTTTACCGGCTTTTTGGTGGTATTTTGAATCTGTGCGACTCGAGCAGGCCGGAGGGTCACGGGCGCTGGTTGATAGGCTGGAGTTTCTCGCAGCGCTCCGGGTACCTATCAAAGGGAAAAAGTCTTAGATAATATTTAAAAAGCGAAAAAGGGGAGATGTTTACCCTAAAGGTCCGCTGATCGTCGTCGTACGAGGAGACAGAGGAAGCAGAGGCGGCCTGGGAAGAACCGCTCTCATCGTCGCTCGTCTTGATATTCGATGGGGGCAAGAATTTCATAGGAGTTTTTTTGTAATATTTGGCGGGCTCCTCGTCTGGCATGTCGTCGTCCGAGTCGGAATCGCCAGCCATGTTGGAGTCTGGATCGGGGCTGAAAAATGACCACGATTTTATGAAATTCCATAGGCCACCCTTTTCGACTTTTGGCTGCTGTTTTCATCGTCAGCTACGGGGGTCCTCCCACCCAAGTTAATAAAACAGCCCCCACCTTTTTACGGGTCTGCTTTGTGCCATAAGGAGACTGAGCGGCGTTGAGACGCTCAGCCCTTGCTCCTCGTCGAGCATCGGCACGGTCCATGGCGGGAGGGTGATTTGAAGGGTGGGGGGAGGGTCGAGTAAGGCAGAGGTCAAGAGTGAAAAGAACAAAGGCAACGCCATTTCAAACCCCAACTACCGGCCAGGTACGTCGAACCAAAAAATCAATAAAAAATAAGAAATATTCATTAAGGATTTATTAGGATATTATGCCGACCCCATTTGATGCCCCCGTAACGGGCACTCCCCGCTTTCCCGTCATTGACACGGATCCCCATGCCGTTCGAGTCGTTCGCTATTTCAGAACAAAAGATTATACTACTTGGGGAGCTGTAACTGCCGGTTTCCCTGCTACCATCTACTTATGGGGTGCGCCCGCTTCTCCTAACAACGACTTAGACCTAACACGAAAAAAAACAGCGCGCATCGACCCGTTACCGAATATGCCACGACCTGCGATGAGGAAATTATACGGTATGGCAGCGGCAGTAGGAGCAGTCGGTGGCTTCTTGATGGCCTACCAAGATTCGTCCAGTGAGTGGTCAGAAAACGTTTTCGACAGACTCGACCTTACCAAAACAAAAACAGAGACAATAGGGCGCGGCACAAAAAAAAAGAGAGAGGGAAAAAGCAAAAAAGCAGAGAAGAAAAAAAAGAGCACAGAGAAAAACCAAATACACGACAAGAGCGCAAAAACAAAACATACAAAAAAACGCCCCATAAAAAACTCGCCACACGCAAAAGTGCTCCTCCCCCACACCCCGGGATATGGAAAAAACACACGCCCCGCCGCCCCAAAACAACCGACCCCAAGGTCAAACTTGGCAAACAACCCTAACAACGGGAATTCCCCCAAACAAAAGGGACAAAACAAAAAGCCGAAACCACCCCAGAAACGCAATGAATCCCAAATCCCTGGTAACCGAAAAAAAAAACCAACAATGCCAACCCAAAAAAAAAGAAAAAAATGCACCAAAATCAGTTCGTTGTAAGGCTTTTTTTGGGGGTTGTAAAAGCGACTGCTCAGTTGAATATGATGGAAAGCGGAGGGGTGACGTTGGCATCATCCGCAATGAGCGTCGCAACAATCATCCTACCCGCAAACGATCTTCCAGCGAGCGAGCGCAAAGCCGCAGCAGCAGCATCAGAGTCCGCAAACTTGACATAGACCCTCCCAACACCCGCAGCTTCGTCCATTTTAGCAGCATCGGCAGCGTTCAATCCACCCGGATCATTGCTGCCCCACTTGGACTTGTCCTTTTTGACAGGGCGAGGCACCCTGACGTCTTCAATCTCTCCAAACTCGGAGCACTCGCCACGAATGTCGTCCAGGATCTCTTCATATTCTTCGTCGTTTACCAGGTCGTCGGGCGTCACCATGTTCAACATGAGCAAGATGCGACCGACCCTTTCCTTGTTGAGATCGACGGCGACGATTGGGGCTGGAATCTCTTGCGTCACTCCAGCTGGCAAATCGGGGAATGTCGACATGCCCTTGGCTCCGATAGAGGCCCGTTGAACCACAAGTTTTTTGTCTCCCAGATCCATGCCGTTCAGACCTTCCGTAGCAATATCAGTGACAGCAGGATCGTTATACTCGACAAACGCAAAGCCCTAGAGTGGTAATGTGAGCAATTGAGCTTGAGCTTGAGCTTGAGCAAAAGGTAAAATGGTTACCTTGGATTGCCCAGTAGTATGTTCTCGCACAAGATTGAAAGCCTTCAACTCTCCAAAGCTCTTCAAAAGCTCCACAATTTGGTCCTCGCTCAAATGAACAGGCAAGTTCCCAATGAAGATTTTGTGTATCGAATCGGGCATCGTCGATGGAAGCAACGTAGCAAAGCCCGACATGGCTTCAGGGCCAGCATAATCATGAGGTCTCCGGACACGGAGTGGTCCATCAAGGAAGACGGTTCCATCTAATTGCATGCCAGCCGTGGCGTCTTCTGCACTCCTAAATTCGACAAAGGCATAGTTCTTTTCCCTGTTGACTTGGACGGCAAGGACGGGTTGTCCCGAACCAGAGGTCAGGTTCCTCTCCCTCATTTGCGAGTTGAAGAAAAGGGCGATATTGTCTTCGTCTGCCATTGGCGTGATGCTGCCGAGGTAGAGTCTGCGAGATTGACGTGCGAGGTTGGTGTTGCTCGTCAGCCCGCCTGCAACTGGAGGATGGGCACCAAATCCTATGATTTGAGGACCGTGGCTGCGATTTGCTCCAGGAAGGTTGAACAAGCCTGTAATGATATCAGATTATGCTCAATAAAAACGGCAGCAGTCAACTCACCAGTCTGCTTTGCCTGCATGGCTGAATACTGCTCGTAGCCGGGTGCGGTGACATCCCATCCAGAAGCCTTGCGCCTACGTTGAGAAAGAGGTACTGCACCAGGAGGAGTAGGTGACCTGCGCTCGGGAGAGCCTCCGCGTTCCTTGTGCTCCCTGCGTCCACGGTCATCCCTCGAATCCCTGTACGAGTCGCCTCCTCCTCCTCGACCACCACCACCACCACCGCCGCCGCCTCCGCCACGACGGTAGCCTCCACGATCTTCTTCATCATAGCGGCGCCTGTCTCGACCATCATCACGGTCCCTATACTCCCTAGGACGTCTGTCGTCCCTTCGGTCGTCTCGTCTGTAACGGTCGTCGCGGTGACTGTCGCGCCTATCGCGTTCGTGATAACGTGGAGAACGATGACGGCGCTCTGTGAAGAGAGAGAAAAAGAACAAGGACGAGGTAAGCGTTTTTGACAATGAACAACTGTTTTGTCAGTAGAGAGGGGTAGGGCATTCTTGAAGCCTCATGAATCGGTCGCAGAGGCGAAAAAGCAAGCTAGCTAGCTGGGAAGGAAGGACATGGCAGCAAAAGCCATGAGCTTGAGGTGGTACAAAGAGCGAAGAGAACAGGAAACGGCAATTCACCTCTATCGTCTGCTAAAAGAGTAAAATCAGTGGCCATTAAGTATTATAAATGCGAATACGAACCCATAGCGTCTGACATGATTACTTTAGACTCGGAACAGAGTGAGATACAAAAAATGTTGTCGGAGTTGGTAGAGGGTTAAGAAGCGGGACGAGCGCTTAGGTGCCGAACGGGGCACCCATAACGCTGCATCCTACATCATCGTTCCCTATGATCGTATCCAAGATCCTTTAGCGATATTCTCGGCCTAATACAAGTTTTAGGGTGAAACGTGGATGCATCATGTAGACTGATCAATTACAAGATTTGATATGTTAGGCTTCCTGTCACTGCCACAACTCTTAGAGCCGCTCCCCACCAGCCGTCCCCGTGTTGACGCATTCTTCAGTTTAAAAGCAGCTTTTTCGAGGGATCATCACCCCGATAGCACTCGCAAACTTTTTCACGCTCGTCCTTCTCTATCCGGCGAGAGTAGACATCTTTTGGTTTTATCAATTGCGGGTGTAGATAAGGCCGCTAGTTGCTCTCTACCACCTCCATATCCCCTTGAAAAGACAAGTCGGGAAGACAGGATACTTCAAATCACCTCGTATTCTCCAAGAAAACATAAACATCCCAACAATGGCTACCAGCCTCACCGCTTTCCAGATGTCACATGTCGTGGCTCTAGAAAACGTATCAGACAATATAGGAGCGGATTCTGTGAAGAGTATTCTACGCCAATATGGCGCAATGCAGGTCCATTGCACTAGTCACCTGACAGACCCTGACGGTTTTTTTTTCTAGAACCGATGTTCAGTTCTGGATGTCAAACACGAATAAACGCCACGGGTTCATCACTTTTGAAAACCCATGCAGTGCTCAGAATTGCCTGAAATGGGCAGCTCGCAGCGAACCCGTCCTTCATATCAAGCGCGTCAACCCGGGCTCAATGGATCGCTATAAGCTACCACGAAGAGCCCCCGAAGAGATTTTACAAGCAAACAGATGGGAAGAGGTCGAATGCCCGCCTTCGCAACCTCGTGTGTCGCTCCAGAATGCGCCACTCACTCCTCCACCCGCCGGCTTTTCCGACCACGATGCACCCCTCGTGTCTACGGAAGCGAAGAAAACAGACTTTCTTGACACCTCGAACCTTTATCAACCGGAGCCAGTCAGCTGCCGGCAGTTGGCGGGTTCAGCTCTATATCAAGCAGATGTTCCTCCTACGCCAACGACAATCGAGAGCAAGGCACCCCCAGCCCCATTTTCATCCCTGCAAATGATATTTCCCATAACACCCATGGCTTCTCCTTCTGTTACTCGTTCGTTTGATCCTATCAGATCGGACCCTGGCGAGCAAATGGAGATTGCGACCACAAGTCTCGTGGATGAGATTGCCAAACTCCGGTTAGAATTACAGTATTGCAGAGAGAGTAGTGCCAACTCTTTGCGCATTGCATGTGAGGAGAGAGATCGCTACAAAGCAGAAAGAGACAAGTTGTCACAGGGACTTCAAAAAGCGACCAAGGAAACGAGACACTACAAGGAAAAAGTGGAGAAACTCACGGATGAGTTGACCTACAAGACTCTATCAAACAGAAAGAAACGCGATGGTCTCCGAAATGAGCTCCTTGCAGCAAATGAACAAGTGTCAAAGCTAATGAGCAAGCTCGAACAACAGTCACAACTGCCCAAGATAGAAGATCCCAAATGGAATGCACATTCACCAGAGCCTACTGGGAGCAGTTCAAGCTCCCAGAACGGCGCGCGATCAGGCGCTATGGTCACCTGTTCGCAAGAGGGGACAAATACCTTATATGGGTCGCTCTCACCAGGTTTATTATCTCAAGCGACCTTATATCCTCCCGAGCACCTCGAATGCGTCCTTCCAGCACTTGAGAAAGCTTTCATTCACTTGGAGGAGATTACAGCGGCGGCACTACAGGAGACGAGCGGGCCTATGGAGATAGTAGATGTCGAAGTCTCAAGAAAGAGAAAGAGAATAGACGACGACATACGGACCAGTTCGTCGTCATGGTACACTGGACACCGAACCAAGTCTTGACTCGAGTCTCTGTATATCTGTACCCCCTTATGTAACATACCCGAGCACCGAAGATACCCTCTTAATCAATCAGCGTTTAAATTAAGTTCGAACCATAGAGTTAGGCAACAAAAATCCGGTTAGCACTGGATAGTACGCGGGAGTTAAGGCCGGACACTCTTGTTTCCGATGACGGCGACCTATGTCGGGGTATATCGAATCATATTCGTGCACATACTTTCTTTTTGAGATAATACCGCTCAAAAAGGCTTACATTCGTCTGCAACGAATCGTTGGTTGAGCCCCATCAGCGGTGGCTCCTTTTTCCCCGACTACCTAATGGATAACCCTTCACCCTCCCCATTACCAAACGTCGTTGCCTTAGAATCGATTCAAGCACATATTGGAAGGAAACAGGTGTTTGCTTTGCTACACACGTATGGTTGGATGTAAGCCAAGAACCCTCGACGGAGTTTTGTCGTTGTCCGTTACTCATCTTGTACCAGACTCGATATTCAAATCTCGCCCCCAGTTAACAAGAAAAAGTATGGGTTTGTTACGTTTAGACAAGCAGACTCAGTTCAGGCTTGCCTAAACGCGGGGGATAATTTCACCGCTTCGTTCCGCTTGAAACCGGTGGATGCAACCAACGCACCTCTATACAAGAAACCCCAAGGGCGTTCGGAGAATGGGCTTCACGAGAAGCTACCCGTTTCCGGTGACTCTTCCCCTTCTCTCGCGTCGCGGCTAGCCCTACCCGGCGATGACGCCACTCCACCCCGCCAACCCTCTTTTGCAAGCAAATCACGCCCTATGAGTACCTCGGAAAGGGGAAAACTTAGTGATAGACTTGCTCCTGGGAATCAAGAACCGTTCACATCGCCGGCGGTGAACTCCCCCACAAAAGAAGGTACATCAGCACTTCAAGGATCATTATTCACAGATCCCTCATCGCCAATGTCTCCATTATCATCCAACTCCATGCTCATCGACCGTCACGATCGTGACGCGAGCGCGGATAACAAGGCCCAGGCAGCCGAGATCGTGAATCTCAAAAAAGAAATTCAAAAACTGCAATCTTCCCTTCGCGAAAACAAAGGGCCTCACGACAAGGCCCTAAAGGTCGCAATGGATGATGCAAACCATTATCGAACTGAACGAAATCGTCTCGAAACCGATTTAGAGAAAGCAATAACCGACGTAGATTACTTCCGGAATCTATCAGAAGACTACAAAAAGGAACGTCAAGAACTCAAAACGCGATTGACACTCCAAGGTGAAGCTCACCGAAAACACGAAGAGGGTCTACGACGGGACATCAAAAGTGCGAGGGAGGAGATGTACCGGTGGAAGAAGTCTTCTGAAAACCAGACGCGGCTCCTATCGGAACGTCAGCTGGAACTAGAGGACACCCGGAAAACGCTACACGACCTGCAGGATCGACCTGATGCAGGCCGCATTCAAAACGACCAGAAGAATCTACACCGATCCACACGCAACCCAGATAGTACATCCGAAATTGAAGATGGAGAGTGGGAAGGCTCAGACACTGTCCCAGGAGGTTCCGCCAAATTTTTGAAACCTCCATCGCCTGGACCTAGTCGCAAACAGCAAGTGATCTCTGCTCTAGAAGAGGCTTTTATTCAATTAGATAGAATCGTCTCCTCTGCACTACAAGAAGCAGAGCATCCAGAGCCATACAGCCCTCACAAGCGTCCGCGACGCGTTGATCCGTCCTAAATTATGACAGCCAGTAATTTGTGCTGACTCGGCTTTATAAGTCACCATCAAACAGAAAGAAGCGATGATTTCCGAAGCGAGCTTCGTGCAGCAAAGGAACAAGTGTGAAAGCTAATGAACAAACTG
>KN824447.1:0-11708 GCA_000827415.1 Serendipita vermifera MAFF 305830
ATTCGTTCAAAATAAGTAACTGCGAGAATGCCTGTATATCGCTGCCATCTGCGTTCGATTAGCTATGCACCTTCAAGTTCTGCAGGTATGCTAACCAAACGATAATAACCGTAAACCTTCAGATTCTGGTTGATCCATCGCACAAACACCAGTATTTGGGGCAAACAAAGACGGACTCCTGAGATTGTACGAGGTGTTTAAGGTGATCACAAGAACGCTATTCCACGAGGCCGCAGCCAATCAAAGTGGGGAAGGCCTTTTTTAATGGGGTTAGCTGGTTACCTGACGGCATCGAGTGGCCGTAATACATCGCCTCGGTGGCACAGATGCTGGAGACTCGACATGCTATAAAGATCTTCTCATCCTAGAGCTACCTTCAATTCTGAAGGACTTGGGCCAGGGGCGGTGGGTAATGCGTCCAGATGAGACAAGGCACCAAAGGGGACTGGATTGATGTCGACACATACGGTTAGGTAAGATATGCGCGGTCTTCTTCTTTGCCTTCTTGGCCATTGCAATAAGTTCAAACCATACATTTCACCAGTCCGTATTGTCCAATCTATCTAAAAACAGGAGTCAGAAGCTAACTATAAATCGAGTCCAAAAAATGCTAAGTTCTTTAACTAAAAATATCAGTGGCATATCGTTCCTTCTGAAGAGAGCTAAAGCGGTCCATAGCCGCTTTTCGTGTGCCAAGGTGTTGTTCTATCAGGGATAGGCAAGCGTCCCGTACACCAGCAGCCATGTTGGAACCTCCACAAGTTAAAAACTAGAAGCGCCTTGTGAGTGGCTGAACGGGTGATAAGGGGCAAAGGGGCTTACCTTGGCTCCTTCCCTATAGTACCTCTTCACATCTTCCCCATCATGGAGCACTCGATCCTGGACATATCTACATCCCTCGCTGCGATCAGGAGTACGGGAGAACGCGGGACGTAGATCAACGACACCCATATCGACCCACTTCTTTAAGTCGGTATCGGAGTAGAGAAAGTCGCTCTCGGGAGTTCTGCACCCGAAAAAGAGAAGAATTTTCCCTATATCTTGTCGTCCAGATTGTATTTGCATCGCACGCTCTTGGATGAATCCTCTCATTGGGGCTATACCTGACCCGGCACAGAACAAAACAAGAGGGATGCTTGTATCAGCTGGAAGCGAGAAAACGTTTGCAGAAGGTCGAGTCGTGAGTTGGAATAGATCTCCTGGCTGCAGATTGGCGAGAAAGTTGGATGCGACACCAAGGAAACGCCCCCCTGACCCACTCAAAGAGGGGGAGTTTATGACCGACACTGTGAGAGTGACTTGTTCTGGGTTCCAGAGTGGTGAGGATGAAATTGAATATTGTCGAACACGCATGGCGGGCAACATGCTCAGAAATGCGCCGAGCGTGATGTTTAGAGACGGATGGGCTTGCAGGATATCGAGAACGCTCAATCGCGGATCGACTATTGCTTTTTTATACTTTTCGAGCAGTTCTTGGACACTTCTTTTATCATCGCCTTCTGCGAGATTGGCAAGGGTTTGTAGGTTGTGCTTAGACGCCGGTTGTGAAAGTTCCACGTATCCACTAAGAACTTGCTTAAGCTCTACTGGTCGGCCTGTCGGTAATGTCGTCGCGTTGGAAGCTTTGGCGTTGATCGTTACAACAGTCTGCCAAAATCTGTCAGGGAGGAGTTTTGTACGTCAAGCAACTCACTAACCTCTTCCGAAAGGTTGAAGTGCTTCAAGACACGGTTGACTGACGCGGCGGGATTGGTCGGGAGGATGGCAAGGTAGTCGCCCGCTGAATATGACAATCCCTCGGGCAGCTTGATTTCTTATTTGTTGGATTAGCTTGATAAAACAAGGTACAGCTGGTGAAACGAACCAAGGTGACGTTTTTCACTAGCAGAATCGGCAGTCAACAGTCGGTTCTCAATGACCGCTCCAAGCACGGCATCTGGCTGGCGGAGGGAAATAGCACGCTCTGTGCCTTTCTCATAAACTTCGACACTGAAACTCTCTTCGATGGTGTTTACGACTTCCTTCGTCATATAAATCTAAACGCAGGTCGTGAGTATGTTGTAACCAGCAGATTGGTGACTTTTACCTTGCTCAATGCCCCCCATAGTTGCTCCTCCCAGACATCAAACGCATCGAAGAAATCGGGTCCGGAAGCATCCCCTTCCCCTCGCTCAAGCAGCCTCGTCGCTCCGCGAGCTGCCATTTTCTCATCCACCAAGCGAGGTATCCGCTGATATGAGGTAGCCCAGTCCCTATTCCCGCACGCAAATACGGCAAAAGATACACCACTGAGTTCAGCACCGTTGAGGTGGATCAAGTCTTCAACAAAGCGACCAGCATTGTCCGCAGGCTGCCCTTCAAAAGAAGCCGTGATGATTATTGTGGGCTCTTTTGTAGACAAGCGACCTGTCGCTGCATCCAATGAGGTGATGTGGGCGTTGAAACCTCTTGCAGTGGCTCCCGATGCAATTCGTTGAGCAAAGGATTCCGACGTGCCTGTATTGCTTCCATAAAGAACACAAAGCCCTTGATTCGATCCACTCGCCTCGGAAGACAATGTGTTAGTATGGAGTGGGCCGCCAGATACCTGTGTGCTTGTTGCTTCCGGGATTAACATGGGGACTGTATTCTTGCGTGGAATAGCATGGATATAGAAATTGTCCGGCTTGAGGGTCAACGTTTGCTTGAGCTTCAAGTCATACGACGAATCCGCCACAACAAGGTCGAAACGCTGGAAAAGTGTCGCGAGTGCGATGGTGGCTTCCTGCCAACTAAATGCACGCCCCTAAAGTAGATTGCAATGAGTTCGGTGCCCAAGTGGAAGTAATAGCAAGCTCACGATGCACGCTCTAGCACCATTCCCAAATGGCAACCATGCCTTTGGCTGGAGGAATGTAAGTAAGAGTACTGCTTAGAGGGAGGGAATACCCACTGGCAGTGCCTCAAATTTCCCATCGAGCATTCTCTCGGGGCGAAACTCCTCTACATCGTCACTACCCCAGACCAGAGGATCACGATGCATCCAAGCGACTTGAAGTCCCATGGTAGTGCCCTTTGGTATAAAGTATTTACCACCGAGAACTTCATCCTTGAATGGTGTCAGACCAATCATGGGAGCGGGTGGATGGAGGCGCAAGCCCTCGCGCATCACTGCAACAATATAGGGCAGCTTTCCAAGATGTTCAGGCCGGATGGGTTTGCCTTGAAGGACTGTGTCGACTTCTTCCCTTACTTTGGCGTAGGCATGAGGCGTTTTGAGGAGCTCATAGATAATGAAAGAGAGCATCCCGCTAAATATGCATGTCAAAGAGGAAGCAATTTTGTTGAAAGAAGGCGCTTACGAGGTGGTTTCGTGACCAGCAATCAAGAAAGTAAGAAGCTAAGGAGAGATGAGTGACTGGTGCACGCCTTAACGGATTACATGCCTGATAACGTATATTCTCGTCATCTAGGGATAAGCCTGTTTGTGGATCCTTTCCATCCAGCATGAGGTCGATTAAGTCTCCACGCTTATTACCGCCTTTTTTGCGCTCCTTAATTACTGGTAACGTCTTGAGTGTTGGTAAAGAAGACAGTTTAAATGCTCACCTTTATCAACAATTTCGTTCATACTTCTTCGATCCAAGTCCCATTTTGATGACGAGATCAGCCCTTTTACAAGGGTCGGGAGAGTAGCCCTTCGTTGCGCCTCCTGAAGGTAAGCTCCCATGGAAGTCACGAAAGGGTGAACTGTGTCCTGTTGAAATTTTCAGTATCAATCCTTTGAATGAAACTTTGGGGTGCGAACGTTATAAAAGCTGTTTACTCGGTAACCCATCGTACAAAGCGACACAGTATCAAAGGCCAGGCGTGTAAAGTCTTCGGCCGGGTTGATAGAATGCTCAGGTCCAAAGCTAGTAATTCTATGTTAGATTCAGGTTGCCGAGGGAATATTCCTAACTTACCGTTCCCATTTAAGTACCAGCTGTGAACAGATGTCGAACATGTCATCGAACATGCCTTTGATACTCGCGGGTGAGAACGCGGGTACAAGTATTCGATCTAAATCACCATCAATTACGTCACAAAGTATTGTACTTTTCGCTTACGTGCAACCACCCAATTGGGCTCCCCATGGTGAGCGGTGAATAGACCATCGCCCACTAGAGTTCTCAGCTCGTTCATACCCCCTGACACTGCTTTATGGAATCTCTTCTCATCGAGGATTTCCAAAGCCAAGGCATGACTGTTGACGATAACGGGGCGCCGACCTGTCGGTTTACTTTGGTAAGTACGACCACTGGTACGACACAGGAAAGGGTCTGACCAGGAAATTCTAAACAATATATATCTCCATACGTCTTCCAGAGTAACTGGAAGCAGAGGAAAGGAGTTTGCCTGTCCAGTAATCTGACATTTCCTAGCAAGGCTTATGGCGAGCGTTATTGAGAAGACACCAAAATCTAGGAAGGATGAGCTTACGTATGCCTGGCGGTTGTGGGATTGGGGTGTACTGCGGGCCATCGGCTTGATCCTGTTCTTGAGCGACCGCTGTGGGGAGTCAGCCTCTAGATACCAGGTGTACAGAGGTACTTACGATATCCATAGACGAAGCGTGAGACGAGAGACACTAATGACATTCCTAGGTCCTTTCCTGTTGTTGTTGGATCCTTACGAGAGTGTTATGAGTTGTCACTTAAACATCAGGTCTTATATAGCAGGAAGTATACTGAATTGGATGGTCAGATTAATTTAGTACTATGGTGGTGAATAACTTACCGCAGCATAAATCCCTGAAACTACCTCCGACTACCCGGAAGTTCGGTGACAATAGCGCTGCGCTTCCTTGCGGCACAGTTCAAAAACCACTAGCATTTCGTTCGATTGTCTGATAGCGGCAACTACTTCCTAGTCCGTTTGAAGTTGTTGTTTCGACGAGGGGCAGACAGAGCTTCACTCACGATGTCTCGCGGCATTGTAAAGCTTTAAAGTTTGACATCGTAGACTTGCTGGTTATCTTTTCCAATGTGAAGTTGCACAGCCAGAGTTATTTTTAGGACGTGTGTGGGCGACTCGAATTCTTAGGCATGAGGCAGGCGCAGTAATCAGGGATGGATTCATTCGTAACAGAAAGTAATAAATGTGCAAATAATTCTGTTGACGATTTCGGAGGCAGTTCTGGGATGTCGATAATAATGGTTACAGTCAAATGAAAGCAGAGCTAGAGCTCACCACTGACACCAGCCCTCACTGGTTGTTGGCTAATTAAGGAATCACATTCTTGATATGCCACACAACCTTTGGAGGACTAAATATCACAGTGGCAGCAATTCCTTTACTTAGAGAACCCGTTCGCCTCTGGTCAGCTAACACGACGAGCGAGCATTTTAGCTCAAACCCCACACCTCATAGACTATGCCTAGTTCATACAGTGAGAAAGGTAGAAATGGATAATCTCAAGGAGAATGACCGCTTTGTTTCCAGCGTCTCCAATCCATCCAATGCGAGGCAAAGAAGAGAATCCAGGTATTCGAGGTTCTGACCTGTTTCCTTCATCAGTTGAAAAGGTGTCATCAATTTCATACCCCATTTCTGGCTAGTCATCTCAATGGACCAAGAAACTATCCTAATAGCGACATCTACCTTGACACGAATTTGTTTCAGGTGAAGGATACAGGTTCCTGTTTATTAACAAGGCAGCCTTGTCTCGTTACTGAGCAAAACTAAGGAACAATGTCACAGGGTTCAAACCTTGGTCTCAACCACTCCGACCTCGAAAGTCGAGTGCGAAAATAAAGTAGGCCCACTTTATAGTCTGTATAGTCGAAAAAAGGTCTGTTTTTCTCAGGTCCAAAAGCAAATTTGCCACTAAAGCGAGCCTGCTCTTACGGCGAACGGGCTATCAGCAGGCGCCAGTACCACCCAACCTATCATGCCGGCAATGCTAGTCGCTAGTATCGCCCGCACGTCAGGGCCAGCAGGAAAACGAAAATCAAGCTCGGAATCAAGGGAGAGCCTGCCTACCGTGCCCTCAACAGAAGAACTACCGAACATCAAGCACAATGGCGAACTTCCGCCGGAGATTTGGGTCGAGATATTTGCTTGGATCCTCGAATCCCTTAATGAACCAAAGTTATACTGTCCAATCCATGGACTAACCGCACCTTCCTATGGCATGTCGGTGGGAAACAAGAAGGATTGGTGCTCCCTTCGTCTGGTATGCCGAAGCTGGGCCGAGATAGCGGGACCTTCGCGACATGTGTCTTTGACAGATGCGAACAGCTATATACACACGAGGATCTGGAGTATCGACTTTAGCCAGATTGTTGGAGATCGCGGGGAGACTGAGTTTTTACGCTTGATGGAGATTCCCAGTATCTGCCCGAACCTTACCTCCATCTCATTAATTAATGCAAGGGTTGTGGCTTTGCAACCCACATCTCAACCTACTAGCACAACCATCACGAGGGTGGACCGCTTCCTTGATAGTGTCCACAGCTTCGCAATGGTCCGTTCCTTGTGTCTTCGATTTGAGGAGAGGCTTGAAGACTCTTTTCATTTGTGGAGCCGACTTCAGAGAGGGTGTCCTCTTCTCATAGACTTAGCCATTTACGGCTGGTTTTCCTTCCGGTCCACTGACGAGATCATCTTCAATCATCTAGAGAGTTTTATTTTTAAACCTCATATTATGTGGCAGACTCCAGTTCTCCGCCTCCCATCAATCAAGCATCTAGCCGTGCTTACGAACGGTTTCAACCTCTCTCAGATATTGAAGGATTACGGCACTCAGTTGGAAACTCTCACCATCCACACCAATTTAATTGAAATGGAGGGGCAACTCTGGTCCTATTTGCCTAATATCCTCAATCTGGATATCAGCTACTCGGCCATAAACGCGATTCGAGCAATCCCTCATGCACATCCATTACGCCGTCTTTGTATCCACTCGTTAAGTGATATCAACCGGCAGGCAGACGTAATCCGTCACTCTATGGAAGCGTTTTCTTGGGTTCCCGAATTGCGCATAGCCGATATCGTGATATATGATTCGATGGAGGAGCTTATATCCCAAATAGCTAATGAAAATGGTGCAAATCTTACTATATCTGCAAGAGTTGAGGATCCCAGCCCGTCATATTCCAAACCGCGCCATAAACCCGCGCCAGTCTTTTCGCTATGGGTAACTCTCCTTTTTATCATTTCCCTACCCTTCCTCGCGGTGGTTTTTTTCGGCGAAGCGTTATTTGCACTGTTATATTCTCTGTTAAAGGACCTGTGTTCACCTTTGTTAGTCTTCCGTCGGAGACGAAGGGGCTCTCAGACGAATGTCGCGGTGGAGAATATCTAATTTAATTGAATGGGCATACATACGGCCCGGAGCTGTGATCAATATCTCTGTCGAAGTCTCGGACGTCCGGGCATTGAATTAAGATGCTGCCGGATATTGAATGAGGAGTGATCTCGATGATTGGAATGATTCATAAAGCAGGCAAATCGATCTTGAGGCTGATAATGATATAAAACCGCCATGTTATACATCCGCGCAAGTCGAACACCATCTCCTATAGTCGAAAATGTCAGAACACAAGATCACCATGCCCTACGGTGAGCCTTTTATGTCCATGCTCTTACTGCTCTCATCTTCTTTCGACCAGTGCGCCTGGGTAAGTCTGGTCTCAAGGTATCTCGCATTATCCTGGGATGCATGAGTTTTGGAAACAAGAAGTGGCGAGACTGGGTATTGGACGAAGAGGAAGGGATCAAGCATATCAAGACCGCTTTCGCTGCAGGAATCAATGTATGAGCGCTCTTTCTCTCATCGAAATCCACTCAACCATTCATAGACCTTTGACACAGCTAATGCTTACTCGGATGGCGAGTCCGAACGTATTTTAGGCAAAGCAATCAAAGAGATTGGAGCTCCGAGGTCCTCATTCGTCATCCTCACCAAGGTCTACTTCCATTGTTTTCCTGAAGACTTTCCAGACTCCGCAAAAAAAAATCCCGAGGCCTATGGGCTCGTCAACGCAAATGGCCTGTCTCGAAAGCATATATTCGAGTCTATCCAGGCCAGTCTCGAACGCCTTCAGTTGGACTACGTCGATGTTCTTCAGTGTCACCGATTTGATCCTAATACACCTATCGAAGAAACCATGCAGGCTTTGCATGATGTCGTCCAAGCCGGGTATGCCCGCTATATTGGGATGAGTTCTTGCGCAGCCTGGCAGTTCCATATGATGCAAAGTTAGTCAAATATCGCCTATTACCGTTTTCACTACTAAATTTGTGTCCAGACTATGCCATTAATAGCAAGCTAACGCCGTTTATATCGATGCAAAACTACCACTCACTCATTTATCGTGAGGAAGAGCGGGAGATGATTCCCTTGTGCAAGGTTCGACCTATTGCTTTTGCCAGAGTATATATTAAAACCAAGGAAGCATCTCGGCGTTGGGACCATCCCTTGGTCACCACTCTCTCGTGGCCTTTTGACCCGCCCGCGTAGTGATGCTGATTCTACAGTGAGATCGAAGACGGATCCTTATACCAAGCTCCTGCAGAAGGAAGACGATCCTAACATGGCAATTGTTGATAGGTAAGTAGCACATCCTCCCCGTCTCTCGGAATAGATCTAACAAAGAATATAAGGGTCGAAGAGATTGCGAAGAAGAAGGGCGTATCAATGTCACAAATTGCTCTAGCCTGGTTGATGACGAAGGAACCTGTGGCTGCTCCCATTGTTGGAACAACCAAACTAGAGAACCTCATGGATGTGATCAGTCAGTCCCCCCTAATAATCTTAGACCTTGTTCTGAACTCCGTACAGAGTCCGTAGAGGTGAAGCTTGATGAAGAAGAGATCAAATATTTGGAAGAGGTTTACACCTCCAAACCCGTTGTCGGGCACTGATGCCGCGTTGTGTTAACATCTACACACCTAAGCAAGTGATATTTGACTCCTAAAGGTAGATTTTATCGGGATTAAATGAGCCTCCGTCCACTTTCATTTATTGGCTGATTGACTATAGTATCAAAAGGCCTCTCAGGCTCGTTTATGATGGAGATCCTAAGACAATCTTATCTCGACTCGTTACTTGAACCTTGTGCCTAGAACAAAATTAAGCGAGAATGTGGCAGAGTTCGAACCTTGGTCTCCGCTTCGTCCAACTCTCGGGAGTGGCCTTGCCTTATAGCCGCATATTTAGAACGAAGTCTATCCTTCAAGCCAAAAAAAAAAGCCAAATTCTTGCTAAAGCAAGCCAGCTTTTTCAGTTCACGGACTATTAGGTGGTGCATAGGCGCGCAAGACCAGCGCTATATCTGCGACTCCAACTTAACCTAACGATGTTGCTCGCTACTATCACGCGCACCTCAGGACCAGTAGAGCAACAAGAATCAACCTCAGGATCATGGAAGAACCTGCCTACTGTGCCCTCGAGGAAAGCGGCACCGAACGTCAGGGATATTTGGGTCGAGATATTTGCTTGGCTTGAGTCTCCTAACACGTCAAAATCATATTGCCCGAGTCGTGGTCTTTCCTATGGCGCCTTTGTGGGAAATAATAAGAATTGGTGCACTTTTCGTCTGGTATGCCGAAGCTGGGCCGAGATAGCTGGACCCCCGCGACATGTGGCTTTGGCAAATATAAATAGCCGTTTGCACGCGAAGGTTCGGAGTATCGATTTTAGCCGGATTGTTGTGGACCGCACCAGCGGGGAGTCCCATTTTTTGCGCTTGACGAAGGGGACCAACATCTGCCCGAATCTCACCTCCATCTCATTGGTTGATGCAACGGTTGTGACTCTCCGACCCACACCCCAATCTACTAGCAAGGCTATCACAAGAGTGGACTTCTTCCTCGATAATGCCCAGAGTTTTACAACGGTCCGTTCGTTGTGTCTTCATTTCAATGGGAACCATTTCAATGCCCCACATCTATGGAGCCGACTTCAGAAAGGGTACCCTCTTCTCATAGATTTAGTCGTTTACGGCTTGTTTCCCGTCCAGTTCACTGATGAGATTAGCTTCAAGAATCTAGAGAGTCTCGTTTTCAGCCATATCTACATGCAGGAGACTCCAGTTTTCCGCCTCCCTTCGATCAAGCACCTATCCATCCTTTCAAATCGCTTCAGCCTCTCTCAAGTACTGAATGATTACGGCTTCCAGTTGGAGACGCTTACAATCCTCGCTCGTGAGAGATTTGAAGGGGAATTCTGGTCCGAATTCTGGTCCTATCTACCCAATCTCCTCAATCTAGACATTCAATACCTTGCTCTAAGCGCCATTCACGCCGTCCCTCATGCACATCCATTGCAACAGCTTTGCGTCCATTCACTACCCTGTACCGGCCAACAGGTGGACATGATTCGTCACATCCTGGAGAAATGTCCTCGAGTTCCCGACTTGCGTATATCCGATATCATGATATCAGACTCGATGAAAGAACTCATATCCCCACTCGCCGATAAAAACAATGCGGTAATTACCACATCCACCATACCTGTTGCTCCAAACCCACCAAAGCATAGGCGCCCTAGGACCCGACGGCCAGGGACTCCGATATGGATAACTATTCTTTTTGTTATTTCCCTTCCTTTTCTTGCGATGGCCTATCTCATCTACGAATTAATTGCATGGTTGTACGGTCTCGTGAAGGGCTCGTGGGGCTTGTGTTTGTCAACCTTCCGTAGAAGACAAGGGGGTTCCCGGACAGACTCCACAGTGGGGAATGTTTGATTTGATTTAACAGATTCGTATTTCTACAAACTTTATCAGGATCGCTTTCAAAGGAATCGGAAGTCCGGACCAGCGAATTGAGATGGAGCCAGAAATTGAATGAGTTTGATGATCTTGATGACGGGAGTGCTGCATTGAGGCAAGTAGATCAACCACCTAGTCACCCCTTTTGTCTTTTGATCTCATTCCTTCTTTCAGCCATTGCCGTTTGATTGGGGCTATGTCGAAAATTTTCCGCCGATGGACTCCTTCGGCTTCCAGCCATTTGAGCCATTTTGCGCGCGGCTAAATTGTATTCCAGGAGCTTGCGACTGAATTGCAGGGACCTTTGGCGCCGAAAAGTAATTCTATGGTAAACTCCAACGGCGCGGCCCGGGTACACCTGAATTCTGCTTGCTAAGCCACGCGTATATGAATGTCGTCCGTGTAGGGCGGAGGTGGTTGGATGAGGTTAGTGATCTTGATTATTCAGAAAGTGGCTAAATATATCACACGGCTATAGATGCATGACGATATAAACAGCCCCTCCATATCATAGGATCAATCCCCATCTCAGGCCAAGCACCGTTCAGAATTGAAGATGTCAGATAAAAAGATTACCATGCCCTACGGTGTGTTTTTGATATCCGTATTCTTGCCATTGTCTTCATCTCATCTTTCGCTTGGCCAGTTCGTTTGGGCAAGTCCGGTCTCAAGGTATCCCGCATCATCCTAGGATGTATGAGCTACGGAGACAAGGACTGGCAACCATGGGTCTTAGGCGAAGAGGAAGGGATTAAGCATATCAAGGCTGCTTTTGCCGCAGGGATCAATGTACGAGCATTTTTACTCCGATTGAAACAAAATTAACAAGTTCTAGACTTTTGATACTGCCAACATGTACTCGGATGGCGAGTCCGAACGTATTCTGGGCAAAGCGATCAAAGAAATCGGGGCGCCGAGATCTTCCTTCGTCATTCTCACCAAAGTCTACTTCCCTTTCTTCCCTAAGGG
>KN824448.1:0-25171 GCA_000827415.1 Serendipita vermifera MAFF 305830
CGATTTCTTCTTCGCCGCCACCCCTACCGTTTTCCCCCCAGTATTCTCCTTGAAAGTAGCAAGTTTTCGCGTCGATTGGCCTCGCCGCGTCATCTTGTCTCTTTCCTGTTCTTACTTTTTTCTTTCTATTCGTGTTTGTGTTGTACAATCTTGTTGTGAGTAAACCGATTCATATTTCTTCATAGGGGATGCTCACGAAACCGTCATATATGCAGATTTTCTGTCATGCCTACCTCAATAAACTCCGCAAAACAACCCCTGAGCACCCTCCCCTCTTGGATCAGCATCAAGCGCTGGGCTCGCCTCTTCCGTTCGAGCATCTCAACGAGAGCAGAGCAAGTAAGTAAACCGACTTTTACGACTATTCACATTCTAATCTGCCCATTAGGCACCCTCGCTGGTAGCTGACCGAAACTTACATCCCCTCCCGGCATCTACTATCGACCGTTCTTCCAATACATCCTACATCTACACCTCAACCTCGACGCCCGAAAGCTTGCGTGGTAGTCAACAATCGCATTCTTTCTCACAAGCGTCTATCCCAAAGTTCGTCGGCGCCATAACACCCTAACCACTCGAGACTGACATTCTCCTAGCCTCTCACCCGATCGATCTCCATCACCAAACAATGATCTAGTAAACTCTACAAACTGTATCAATGCGTCACCCACATTGGATTCCTCCGAATCGGCAACTGTTCTCCCTCCCACTCCCGTCGCGTCATCTCCTCCATCCTCGTCCTTTCATCCATCGTCGTTCTCTTCTCTTCCCTCATCTTCTCTTTCATCGACATCCACTCTGCCAAAACTACAACTGGTCCCCACTGTCAAACACACCCTCCGAGACTTTTCGGACATCTCTCGTCCTTCGTCTGATCCCGTATATACTGGCCCCTACTCACGCGTTTACAAACAAGAATACCAGAAGGAGACGGTAGGATCATTATCTAATCGATTTTTTCATATATTAACAACGTCACGGATTAGCTTGCGATCAAAGTCGTTCGCTCCGTCGGTACTCTGCCCGCCATCCGTAGAGTGAGTGGGCTTCCTCATTTTATCTTTATCTTGGGCTCATAGTCATTGTGATAAAGCGTATGCGTCGTGAGGTCGAGACTGGATCGCGCGTTGATCACCCCAATATCCTCCCCATCTTGGGCGTGATAGAGGCCGACTGGTGCTTGTATGGGTGCATCGTGACACGCGTATGTGTCTAATGCGATCTTTTCAATCGTCACTTACCAGACTTTACCAGTGGGCCATCAATGGAGACGCCGCTCATTGGATTCGTCGCGGACATGTTAGTGGCCCGGACAGACTCCAGTTGGTGAATACCACTCTACTTCCCCATAGTACTACTTCTCATTACGTCACAGTTCCGAGGCGTCTCTGCTGGTCTCCAACATCTCCATGGTCGCTCCATTGTCCACGGTGACCTGAAACCAGTAAGCTATCACCCCCCTTTTGAAAGTGTATTGACCAGAAGAACAGCAAAACGTTCTCATCGGCGAGTTTGGAAATCCCCTCATCTGCGATTTTGGCCTGGCGCGCATCCTTGACGCCGAAAGCCATGACCAAGGCGACGATCTCAACACTACTACGCTCCATACCGGTACCGTGCGGTATCTGGCGTTTGAGCTCGTCGAACCCGACACCCCAGCTGAACGGACCACGGCCAGCGATGTCCATGCACTGGGCTGCGTCGGGTATGAGGTTCGCTGGTGTTTTTTACAATGTTTTTCGCCAATATCTTACTCTATTGATGTAGTTCCTTTACCTCGAAAAGCCTTATGCGTCCCGCTTAAACAACGCGGGTGGCCACATATTTCGCGACATCGCCAATAGGATCCCTCCTGCCCGTCGTCCCCCGCCTCCTCTTGGATCACAGGAAGCCATCATTTGGGACTTGTTGGAACTTTGCTGGGACATACACCCAGAAAGGCGTCCAACTACCTCCACCGTCTGTGATACGCTGGACATTGTCGAAAGGACGTTATAGTCCTTTCGCGGTGACGCTCATGAGCCAGCGTCACGCGTGTGGCTCTTACCTCATCCCTCCTTCCCTCCCCGACTCCCTCTCTTCCCTTTCTTTAGATAATGCCGGAGGTTCTTGCTGTGCTTCCCGACTTTTACAAACTCGACTCAAAGTGTATTTTTTGCTTGGCTTCGCCAGCGAAAACGCAACGGAAACCAAAAAAATATATAGAAAAAAAACCACCCCTACCTAGTATCCGGTACTTTGCTTCTCCCTCACTCCTTTCCGCCTCCTCCTGCGTCAAGGATACCGCTTGAGGTGAGTACTTCATTTCTGCCACTCACCATGGCTTAGGCTAACCTTTAAATCTCTCGTAGAGTTTCTCGCGACCCGAGACGCAACCCCAGGGACTCGCCACCCCTTCCTTCTGTCCGCTCGAGCAAATAACCGTGTATACCAGCGGCATTTCTTTTTTTTTTTTTCGATTTCGGCACTTGTATTCTTATGGTCAGTCTTCAACGAACCATTTTGGTCCGGCGGGTTGCCTCGACGGGCATCCCTTCGCCATTAGACGCGCACCACACTCCCATGTTCTGCTGCGCGGTTCTCTGTGTTTCAATAGTCACCACCATCCACCCTCACCTTCAATTCATTAAACCTCAACTCTGCTCCCTACCTCTAAAGCGACACCCATCCAAACCGACACCGACACCGAAACCGACATCTACACCAATACCTGTCTTTGTAGTATTTCTCCTACGTGCATGAAATATACGATTGTCCTACATATCGTGTGCTATCATGAGACATAAATAAGACGACATAGATTATCTGTATTCATCACCAGAAGCATTAGCCACGTTCTTTTTGTCCGCAAAGGTGGCAGTGGCTATGTCGTTTCTTCTTTGCCGCCACCCCTACCGCTTTCCCCCCGGTATTCTCCTCGAAAGTAGCAAGTTTCGCAGCAATTGGCCTTGCTGCGTCATCTTGTCTCTTTCCTGTTCTTACTTTTTTTTCTTTCTATTCGTGTTTTGTGCTGCACAATCTTGTTGTAAGTATGCTGTTTCTTGTTTCTCCGCTAAACAGTACCCATGAAGTCATCGTATATGCAGATTTTTCGTCATGTCTCGCTCAATAAATTCAAAAAAATCATCCTGGATCCCACTTCCCCCTTAGGTTAGCATCAGACGCTGGACTCGCTTCTTTCGTCCTAGTGTTTCGACGAAGGCAAAGCAAGTAAGTCGACATACTTAACGATACATAGTGTTCTAAGCTTCCATATCAGGCATCCGAACTGGTCACTGACCGAACTGTACCTATATTCCCACCACACAACATTGATCGACCATTCACTACTCCCCACTCCCCCCCCTTCGACGCTTGAAAGCATGTGTACTAGTCAATCTACACATGCACTCTCACAAACGTCTAGCCCAAAGTTTGTCAGTCCTGCCACGTTACCCATCGAGACTGACATTTTCCCAGCCACTCGCCCAATCGGTCCCCATCACCAAGTGAATCACTCAATGACCCAGTGAATTCAACAAATGTTACTCTCGCATCACCCGTGCCAGATTCCGCCGATGGCACTACCCCTCTCCTTCCTACCCACATCGCTCCATCCGCTCACATCCCATCCTCCCTTCCATCTCCATCTTTCTCTCCATCGACCTTTACTTTGTCAAATTTGCAACCGGTCCACACTGTGAGACCCAGCCTCCGAGACTTTTCGGACATCCAGCGCCCTTCATCCGGTCCCGTGTATAAAGGTTCCTACTCACGTGTTTACAAGCAAGAATATCAAATGGAGACGGTATGGTTACCATTTACTTATTTCTCAGCACGTTAACAATGTTATGGAATAGTTCGCGATCAAAGTTGTTCGCCCGGGCCCGTCGGGAATCTGCCGGCCGTCCGTAGGGTGAGTATTTTCTCCCTTCAATACGGGTCCTTGGCTCATGCTAACTGTGATCCAGCGTATGCGTCGGGAGGTCGAGACTGGTTTGCGCCTCAATCACCCCAAAATTCTCCCCATCTTGGGTGTGATAGACGCTGACTGGTGCCCATATGGTGGTATTGTGACACGTGTATGTGTCTAATATACTCCTCTGAGTTGTCACTTACGGGACCTTCATAGTGGTGCCTTCACGGGAACGCCGCCCAATACATTCGCCTTGGCCATGTCAGTGATGCTGAACGTTTTAAGTTGGTATGCTGCCTGATACGCGTCCTTCTGAGTTGCTATCTCACATCACGTAACAGTTCAAAGGTGTCTCTGACGGCCTCCAACATCTTCATAGTCGCTCCATAGTCCATGGTGATCTGAAACCTGTAAGGCGCTGCTTACATCTTGGAAGCGTACTAACTCACGAAAACAGGGAAATGTTCTTATTGACGAATTTGGAACTCCTCTTCTCTGCGATTTCGGCTTGGCACGCATCCTCGATGTGGAAAGTCATACTCAAGGTGATGATCTCAACACCACGACGTTACACCCCGGGACTGTGCGATATCTAGCGTTCGAGCTCGTCGAACCCGATCCACGAGCGGAGAGGACTATGGCCAGTGATGTCCATGCACTGGGCTGTGTCGGATATGAGGTCCTCTGGTATTTTGACAATACTGTGGCTAACTACTTACTCTATTGATTTAGTTTCTCTACCTCAAGATGCCGTACGCGACCCGATTGAACACCGCAGGTGGCCACATATTTCGCGACATCGCTAGTGGAATTCCTCCAGCATATCGCCCTCCGTCTCCTCTTGGACCACAAGAGATCACCCTTTGGGACTTGTTAGAACGTTGCTAGAACACGCGCCCAGAAAGACGCCCTACTACCTCTGTCGTCTGTGATACTCTGGATGTAGTCGAGAGAACATTCTGATCCTTTCCCGGCGACGATTAAGATTCCGCTACACGCATGTGGTGATCACCTCACCACCTTTTCCTTCTTCGTTATTCAATCGATTCCTTCCTTCCTCTTATCTATAGCGCGCAGGCAATTCTTGCTGTATCGTGAGTACACATATTTCCCTCTAATACGACTGCTACTCGGGGACACCCACGCACTCTGATGGCTGTTTGGGAATGACAGAGCCGACAGAAGCAGTTGGTACGCAGCAACCTGCGACATTCTTTCACGTCTCCTACGGATTCACTGTAGTACCATGGCTTTTTTGTTGGACCACCACAACTATGTGGTATCAACATGAAGTTCAAACAACCCTAATAGCATCACCCCATACTGGTATCTGATTCTTTCTTTACTGTCACCCCTTTCCGCCCCCTCCTGCGTCAATGACGCCGCCTGGTGTGAGTAGTTCCTTTCTGTTATTTGTAGTGACTCAGCCTCACTGATATTGTTTCGTACAGCCACTCGTAATCCAGGACGTAACTCCAGGGACTCGCCACCCCTTTCTTCCATTCTCCTTAGTAAAGAATATCACATACCCAACCCTTGACCAATGTTGCACGGACAATTAGCCTCATTCCATTCCTATCTGTATCTACCACCACTGGGACTGGTATCCCGCTCCTCAACCCCCCCCTTCTCTTACCTCCTCTCCAACCTCGGTGTTTTTGACTCCGAAGTCTTCCCCAGGCGCGGCTTTCCCTTGCTTTCTTCAGGATGAAAAGGCACTTCCTCTGGCAACCTCCAAGTAGGATGATCATCTATTGGTAATCCCTTTTTTTTTTTTTTTGGCGGTATTGCTTTACTGGGATTCGTGGTTACATACTGCGATACTTTGTCGCATGTGACTGTGAATATACTTTTACATCACATATCGTTTGCTACTGTGAGGCAGAAGTCGCGTTAAAGTCACACTGTGAGGCAGAAGTCGCGTTAAAGTCACAGCATGGAACTTATTTCGCTGGCGTGACTATGATAAAAGCGCCTTAACTCTAGGGTCCTGAGAAACCAACTCTCCCTCAATCCCCTCCTCCAAGCCCGCCATCTTGAAGAGGGCTATCACGATAGCGTTCAATGCTCAGCCCTCTGCATAAACCTTCGCTTATTCCAGGGAAACAGATGCCTATAATCCCTCGAACGGCCTCGGTACTCCTACAAGCATGCATCTTGTACCGTGCGTCATCTATTTTCATCACTAGAAGCCTTCTTTTCTTCTTAGCCGCAAGGCGATATGGTGGCTATGTCGTCCTTCTTTCACTCCTACTTGCACTTCCAGCACTTTTCTAATCACTTGCACAAACCAAATTCTCTGCGTTGAATAAGCCTTGCCGAATGACGTTGACTCTTTCTTCTATTTGCTTTACTTCAAACCAGCTTCTGTCGCAACACGTTTAATTTGGTATGTACCTACTTGTTGGTCCCTGGTCCCACTACAACTGCTGATGCAATATTCTCTTCTGTAGCTTTCTCTTCATATCCCGTTCAATGGAATCTCATAAATCTCCTTCGGTCGCTCTGCCCTCTTGGGTCAGCATCAAGCGCTGGACCCGCTTCTTTCGTTCCGGCACTTCAATGACGAGAGAAGACCAAGTACGTTTATCACTGCTAGATGCTGCTTTGCTCTAAAACTTGATACCAGGAGTGCACACTAGTCCCCGACCAAGTCCGACACACCTCACGGAAACCACGCACCAAACTATTTTCCCCACCTCACTACGGCGCACCGCCCACTCGTCCACACTTCTACTCTGGTCACCGCTCCACTGGCTCACGAGCGACTACCTCGACGTTAGTTAACACGAGGCTCGGCTAACAATCGTAGACTGACCTGTTCGCAGACTGGTGGCCGGTCGGTTCCCCTCCTCGACTTCAACATTGAGGGATCCCGTGGTCACGTTAGGTCCTATTCCGGCTTCTCCTAGCTCGGATTCCTCCGATGCTACCACCGTAGTCTTGACCGGCTTACCCGCTAATCCTGCGGCCCCATCTCCTTCATCACTATCCCCTTATCTATCCCCATCTAAACGACAAGAATCAATATCTATTCAGAAAGATACCTGTACCCACCGAGACTTTTCGGGAATCCCCTGTCCTTCATCCGAGCCCGTATATATTGGCCCCTATTCACGCGTGTACAAACAAGAAACTAAGGGAGGAACGGTAGGCACCCGTTATACCGTGTTATTTTACACATTATTAACACAACAATAGTTTGCAATCAAAGTGGTTAATTCCGTTGGTACTCTACAAGCCGTCCGCAGAGTGAGTACCCTCCCTGTGAACTCTAGCCACAATTCGCTAACGGGTCTGACGTAGCGCATGCGTCGTGAGGTCGAGACTGGATCACGTCTTGACCACCCAAACGTCCTCACAATCCTAGGCACAATTGAAGAAAAGTGGTGCCCCTACGGAAGTCTTGTCACCCGTGTATGAACCATCTATGTTCTCGTCTACCATGGCTTACCGTAGCTTAATAGTGGTGCGTCAACGGGGACGGGGCCGAATATATTCGCCGTGAGCATCTCAACGGTACCGAACGGCTTCATCTGGTAAGGCACCATTTGACTCCCTTTTTAACGCTCATTACTCATCTCCTATCAGTTCCAAGGCGTTTCCTCCGGTCTCCGATACCTTCATAGCTGTAGGGTTGTCCATGGCGACTTGAAACCCGTAAGGCGTCCCCTCTATTCTCGCTATGTTCACTGACCCTGGCAGAAAAATGTTCTTATTGATGAGCACGGAACTCCACTCATCTGTGATTTCGGATTGGCACGTATCCTCGACGTTGAAGCACGCGAAAAGGTGGACGATCTCAACACTACCACGTTCCACCCAGGCACCGTGCGGTACCTGGCGTTTGAACTCGTCGAACCCGACACGCCAGCGGAGAGAACCATGGCCAGCGACGTTCATGCATTAGGTTGTGTCGGATATGAGGTGAGTTGATGTACTCTGAACAGCTATGACCGGTCATTTACCTTCTTACTTAGTTCCTCTATCTCGAGAAGCCGTACGCCTCCAGAATAAACAACGCTGGCGGACACATATTCCGGGACATTGCCAATGGAATCCCGCCTGCCTATCGTCCCTCTGGCAACTTGGGACTTTCGGAGGCCACCTTTTGGGACCTGTTAGAGCTCTGCTGGGACCGAGAGCCAGAGAGACGCCCGACTGCCTCTGTCGTTTGTGCTACCCTGGAGACATCCGTGATAAGTGATGGTCTTGACCCGGAGACCCCCACACACGGCTGACCTTTTGAGGTCGGACGACAAGCCCTACCTCCCTTCTTCCTATTTCGCATACTCCCTCCCTTTCCACGCCCCTCATTCCCCTCTTGTCTCCTCGCCCTCTCCCCCTTATCCCTTCGTTTCTCCCTTCACCATCCTCTTTCCCTCATAATATTTGGTGCATTCTGTTTGGACTCCATCTTTATTCTCCCTAAATCATTGTACCCGACTACTTCCCCTTCGCTTCCCTGAATCGCCGATAGTGAAGCCATTCCTCCTCCTTTCCCTCCTCTCCCGCCTTCCCGCTTCTCCCACATCTCCCGCCTCCCTTTCATCCTTTCTCCCTTCCACTTGCCAATCGTGTCGTGGATTACGCTCGAGTTGTGAGTATACGACATCTTTAAACTCTCGCTATGTCTATCGCCTTCCACTTAACGCTATCGTGTAGATGCTCGCGTTTCAACGTCCGCCTTATCCGTCCTTTCCTCAACCCGCTCAACTACCCAATTCAATACACGTACGCACCTTTTTCTACCACAAACCGGAAAATACTAATGGAAAGGCGTCTGAGCAGCCCTGTAACCCCCGACCCTCTGCCCCGCCTCGGTGTATCACGTTTGCATCATCCGTTCTATCCTCGAAAACGGCATGAGTTCCGTTCATGTCCTGGATACTGACGCGACTACGCACGTTCCGGGTTACTTGCGCAGCTTCCTCTCATCCCCCTGCTACCGGCAAGGTATCTGTTCTTCTTCTGGTTACTCGTGAGATCTCTCTACGGAGTGATCCCTACTTGTCTCCGTATGGTCGACTTGATTCCCCGCTTGTCTCCGGGCTACAGGAGGTACTCGTTCGTTTTCTGGTTCTCTGTGGATTCGCGATGGTTTCCGGGACTGTCTATGGCATCTCGTCTCATATCTGGGCTTTGGACGCGATCTTTCCTTCTGAACCACTGACGCGGTCCCTATTCACCCCACCCTACATCCCTCCATCCGCAATCCCCTGTATTTTGCTACGGCCCTAACAAGAAATCATTATTTACAAACTGCTGTGCTTCTAAACTTCGTACCTGAGACGTCTACTGGTTGCATCACCTTGACAAACCCGTAAGCAGATCAAGAGAGTTGTTAGCGGAGTCATCCTCCCTTAATCATTACCTCAATCTAATGGTTCTGTATTGGTCAGAGCATGCCCGCATTGTCCTTCACTGCCCCCTGGAGTCGGTCCTCAAGCCGGTATGCGCAGTATCTCACCTGCAAAGTGATCTCCGTGATGCGGAAACCTAGTTCTTTTCGTCGCACCTTTCGGATAAGCACAGTTACTCGAAGCACTTCGATCGACGAGCCTGAGACCTATGCGTATGTAGCTCATAACTCCTAAACCAGTGGACTGCTTGCCCTGCTGAGTTTCATATATTGCATAGTGACTCACCAGAGTATTCATCCGCTATAACTTCTCCCTTTCGTGGGTTACGTTGGGTGGCGTGGGTTCAAGACCCTTCCCCATCTCCCTTAGAGCTGACCACTGTATCCATATCGCCATGCCAAAGGAACGAGGCTACGAAAAAGCGGAAATAAAACCCGTCTAATATTGAGATTTTACTGTAAAACACGCTACACACCTCCAAGCCTCATTTCGTCCCACCAATACACACCATTCAGGGTCACATAAACGGCCCGATGCCGCAGAACGACTATCTTCCGTCATGCCTTTCTCTCTGGGGACCACGAACCAAGGGGTCTCGACGGGACCCGAGCGTCTTCATTCTCGACCAACACACCTGATCCCAGAATGCGACTTCAACTTGCCGTGTTCTTTGTTACTTCGAGTCTTTCCAAACTTATTTCGGCGAAAGATGATGGTTTGGTTCGTTTTTATTACTATTGATGTGGCCGACCTGTCAAAACCAACCGTGCGTGGCCACGTTCTTCTCCCGGGAATAGGCCAGAACGCCTCCTATGGGCTGGGTGAGCTCTTTTTCAACCTAAAAGTTTGCGTCCTATACAAATATCTGACTACTTCCCTCAGAACAGGTGGGGAACTTTCTTGAAACATAGTGGAACGATCTCAATAGCTCACCGAGTCTTTCGGTATCTAAACCAGTTGGAACTCCTTTGGATGCAATATCAATGCCGACATGATCTTGGGTAATGCGGAGTCCCTCATCGATGCCGGCCTTGATAAATTGGGTTATGAATGTACGTATCGCCCTTTCCTCTTGCTACCCACATAAATTAATCTGATTTTATGTCCAGATATTGTTATCGACGATTGCTGGCATGCGCCTTCTCGTGATCCCAATCCTCCATACGCTCCACGCGCGGACGAAAACCGCTTTCGGATTGGGATTAAAGCACTCGCAGGTATACCGTAATTTTGACTATGGCGTTCATAGAATAACCTGGCGTAGATGAGATCCACGAAATGGGTCTCAAACTCGGAATCTACTCCAGTGCTGGAACAATGACATGTGCCAAGCAGTTTGGCTCGTTGGGATATGAAGAAATAGATGCTCAAACCTACAAAGAATGGGGTGTTGACTACGTTAGTACGTATTGGCTTCTTGACTGCCGTCATCCATTCGCAATACTGTGCTTGCCGGCTGACTGATTTGCCTCGACTAGAATACGACAACTGCTATAACGAAGGTCAGGCAGGATACGACCTCGTATCGTACAACCGCTACGCGAAGATGTCGCACGCCTTGAACGCCACGGGCAGGCCGATGGTTTATGCCATGTGCAATTGGGGAGAAGATGGAACCTGGAACTGGGCTCCAGTTAGTCTCACTGATCTTCTTATTCTCGGGTATCCTAAGCGCGTTTCTAGACCATTGCGCATACCTGGCGCATGTCAGGAGATATCATGGATGTGCGTTATTTCATTCCTATATGATAACCCGGAGAATTTATCCTCTATAATACAGTCGTATGACGAATATGATGACCGCTGCCCATGCGAGTCTGCCATCAACTGCAAGTTACCCGGCTTCCGTATGTGCTGCGACTTTTGCTATACTATGTGCTCAGACCGACTTAGACTGCTCCATGATGCGCATCTTGGAGTACGCCGCACCCCTGGTACAGAAAGCCGGGCCTGGACAATGGAACGATCTGGATATGCTGGAAGTTGGAAACGGTGGAATGACCACGATAGAGTACCAAACGCATTTCTCGATGTGGGCTTTGATCAAGAGCCCGCTCATTCTGGGCAATCGACTTTGGACAATGGTGAGCGAGCCTCGTTTCTCCCGGTAGCTCTTGAGCTGACGCATGTTCTCACCGGTTTCGCCCACATAGGACGCAGTGACGCTGGCAATTATATCGAACAAGCTGATAATAGCGATGAATCAAGATGCCTTGGGGATGCCGGTGAATCGGGTGAAGAAGACGCTAGTGAAGAATCGTCAGGGAGAGGTAGAGGGGAACGTACAGATCTGGAGTGGTCCATTGGTCGATGGGTGAGCCTGATGACATTGTCCAAGACGGGTCTGACCTTCTCGAGCAGAGCTGTCGTCGGTATCGTAAATACGTCGCCCGTGGCCCAAACCATATCATATAGTATCGCTCAAGTTTACCCCGCCGCGGTAAGCGTTTTCGTCCTGAATGCTTTCAGTCAAGATGTTCATTCACGTCCACAGAGGGGCGTAAGCAAGAAGTATAAAGTATTGGACGCCTGGGGACTGAAGGACAGCTCTCTCGGGATCGCAGTTGACAACTGGGGTAAATGGCTTGACGGGGACATCTCAGAGTCAGGCTTAATGGCGGTTGATATTCCGGCACATGGCACTGTGGTTCACAAGTGGCTACCTTTGGCACCTGGCTTGTCCGGGACGGCGGCAACAGAGAATAGCCAGAAGGTGATGAAGGGAGAACTTTGATCGAGTGTGATAACTGACCGCTACAATTTGAAAATAAACTGTGTATCGTGAATTTGGCGGCTTTCACTGAGCTCTGCACCACATCACAATTGATGTCATCACGAACTCGAGAAGCACCTTCTTTATAAGCCCCCTTCTTTACGACCCCATAGCGGAGTAGCGGGACAGTGATGGCACCATGTGGAGTGGCCGGCTTCGGACTCAAGCGAAGCCGGGCTCTAACACCCTCTTTTCTGATATTACACTGGCGAGCCAGCGTTCTTTCCAGACTTTATGTATTGGGCCGAAGCCGCGCCACCTCCGGCCATTCGCATATGGGCGTCTTGGCCGCAACGCAGGTGCCGGGCCCGATGGGCGCGACATGTGCATTCCCGCGGTACTTAAAGAACAGCGAATCGATTAAGCCCTGTTTTTTTCTTTTCCCCTCTTCTACGCATTTTTCTACCTATTTCCTTTACAAGAACATTCTGGAAATTCACCCATCGGTGGCCACAGCCTCACTCCCAGAATGACGACCCAAAGAGTAAACAGTCACGATGGACACCCAATTGGGGATTTCTTTGCTACAGATGCTCAAGACCTCGGTTACTTTTCTTCCTCGCCCTTGGCCAGTCCTCATTCATCTCCTTTCTCGCTGGGTGATGAGGAGCTATCATTGGGAGTCTACTATTCTCCTGAAGACGGAGAATCAAACGACGTCTTGGCGGCTTTAAGGGCTTCAGCGAGAGTGGTAAAGGAAACAATAGGGGTCGTGACGGTGCGTAGCCATTTCTGCTTTGCCAATGCATCATCGCCTAATTCACTCACAGGGATTACGAACTCGAACAAACCAAGTCAAAGAACTTGCCGATATGTTACACTCCCATGAAAGGGAGTTTACCGCGTGGATTTTCGATGGAGTAGGGATCCTGCCGACCACTCGTATCGCGGTAAAAAGCCTGTCTTTGTACATGAAACTGGCAGTATATATAAAGTAAGCGCACGTTTCGGGCGGTCGGGCTGTGTATCTGACAAAACGGATAGTTTACTTCAAGACATCCAATCCGATCTTCCCTATCGTACATTGTCAACGCCACCACCAGCCAAAGTTAGCCTCCTCCGGCGGCTTTCTTCTTCTGCGTCGACTCAATCTCGGCCAAGCGCCCATTCCCAGTCAACGCAGAGTACTCTCCAGCCGGCAGATGACGGGCAGAACCCAAAATTGACGAAAACGCTCTCCAAAGTCAGCAAGGCATTTGCCGCGCTGAAGGCAAGTACTGTTGTACGAGTAATATTTTTTATCTCGACTGACAAAGGCACACAGGATGCTATTGCACAGTTTGGAGACGAACAGAGAAAGCTAAGAGCAACTCGTGATGTGCTGGAGAGGACTAGGAAAGGTGAAACCTATCCCATTTGCTTGAGAAGCTCTAATAAACCGCTACAGAGCTGGGTATCCCGCATGGAATGTGTCTTCAAGGTACCCGTAATGGAGTCAAGACACTGATTAACTCGTGGCTCAACGGTACTTCCCTGGGCCCCACTTCCGGAGGTGAATCATCACTTGATATAGTACCGGTGATAGACAGCTCCAAACCAGTACTTGCTCTCGTCGGCTCCAATAGCTATGGCAAATCTGCACTCGCAACGACATTGGCCTGTGAATGGAAACGCGGTGGCATGCTAGGAGCCCATCTATTCCTTATGCCGCCCATTTCTCCGAGCAGAACAAGAAGCTCTAGTGGGAAGCATTCAAGTGACGAGTCAGACGGTGCAAACGGCCCTTTTAGTGGGTTCGCGGCGCATGGAAAGTCACTATCGAGGGCGCTATCCCGTATCACACGTAGACGTGGATCCAACGCGAGTGCAAAGACGAAACAGGCTTCAAGGGATATCGACTCGTTTGAGCAAGCAGTAGACGCAATAGTAGCAGAAAAACTCGGGAAAAGGGTCTTGGTCGTAGATGGGCTGGATCATGCAAGCGAAACCGATACAGCACGAGCACTCGAAATTATCAAGCGCTCGGCACAATACGCAAAGACAGTTTTGACGCTTCGAAATCAGCAGTCGGCCGCATTATCGAATCTGACAGATGCCGGCCTTGTCGAGATCGTCTCACTCGATGGGAGTGAGCGTGAAGAGAGCAATCCAGCCTTGAAAGCAACGATTGAAAGTGATTCACTCGACATAAGTCGATATGTATCCTCTCGTTTGGCTGTTATGGTCACGCCAAAAGATCAAGATCGTATCGTCGCCGCCGTCGAAGGAAGTTTTGTCGATGCGGTACGAATATGCCGTGAGGTTGAGGATAGTGGAGCATCGGAACGAGCTTTGGATGTGCTACTCTACCACGAGGCCGTGCGTCGTCATGGCTCGGAGCATGTCAAGGTCGTTCTCGTTTGATGGACGAGGCTGTATAGTTGATGAGAGATGAGATTTTGTAGCTACCCTTATATATAACTTCTTGGACATCAATCAAGGAACCTTGCCAGATACCTCGGGAAATAAGGATGATTGGTGGCAAGCGGCCCTTGGACTTGTTGGCTTCCGACTCTACCAAGCCCTTGGCATCAAACCCCCACTTGTGGTACTATGTAGAGCCGAGACAACTGCCCTCATTTCCTAGTGCATAAACCGGCAGATTAGCCCGCAAGGCGATGCGTCGGAGATACTATCGCGGGATCGTATTATATTTCCGGGGCCATTACTATACATCGGAGAAACGATCACTACGCTTCTAGGAGCATAATCGGCTTCTCGGAACAAATGTCACGATGGGAACATCCTACCCGGACGGAATCGAGAGCCAGTTGGCGTCTTCGCAGAGATTTAACCTTCGTTATGCCATGAGTTCCTATTCGTACCCTGTGAGCGATCAAAAGAAGAAAAAGTATATAAACTCGGGACTTTTTCCGTGCTGTTCTCTACGTCTCATTTCCTGTCTAGTCCTTCCTTTGGAATCGGAGAATGCTGTTTAGTCGTCTTTCCACACTCGCTACTCTTATAGGTTCATTCGGCATTGTCAATGCGGCATTGACATCACAGACCCAGGTCTGGAAGAATGCTGTCATTGGAGGTATGTGGTCCCCTAACATTTTCCGTGACGCGCATGGCCTGACCAAACATTTTGTGCACAGCTGGTGGATTTGTCCCGGTAGGAAATTTAAACGATATGAAGACATTTATTGATTCCAGCGCCGTAGGGAATCGTGTTTAGTCCTAAAGAACCTGGATTGGCTTACTTGCGAACTGATATTGGAGGGGCATATCGCTCGAACGGGGATTCTTGGATCCCGTTGACGGATTATGCAAATGATACAGAGTGGTAGGTAATATGATGGGCACCACGTTGCCTACTGACGTCTCCACCAGGCATGACTGGGGTATCGAATCAATAGCTGCCGATCCAATCGACTCTCGTACGGTCTATATGGCGGTGGGATTGTACACAAACTCTTGGGACCCTAAGAATGGTTCCATTATAAAGTCTACTGACAAGGGCCGTACCTGGACCAGTAGATACCCTCTTCCATTCAAGTGAGGTGGAAACATGCCCGGGCGTGGTTTTGGCGAGCGTCTTGCGATCGATCCTGGTAACAACAAGATTCTATTCTTCGCTGCCAGGAGTGGAAATGGGCTATGGAAGAGCACAAATGCGGGAGTAACATGGTCGAAAGTGACTAGCTTCCCGGATGCAGGGACTTATATTGCGGACCCAACTGGTATGTCTTGCTTGTATCACAAAGTTTACCGGTATAACTTTTTGAATAGATCAAAGTGGATACAATAGCGACAAAGTCGGCGTTGGATGGGTTACCTTTGATACGAATACCAAAAAGCCGTCCGGTACACCACGTATCTTTGTCGGCGTTGCAAGCTTGGGATCATCGAACGTCTTTATGTCCAATGACGGTGGAGCTACTTGTGAGTTTAACGAGTTGCCTTCTATATCCTGGGGATTGATACCTTTTCAGGGACCGCGCTTCCGGCTTTCCACGATAACAGTTATATGCCACATCGTGGTGTCTTATCACCTCAGGAGAAATCACTCTATGTGTCGTTCAATAATAGAGCAGGACCATATGACGGCTCCGCTGGTGCCTTTGGAAAATACAGTAAGTCGATTCCGTAGTATACAAATGGGTACTGATCTTGCGTAGATATAACCAGTGGTACCTGGACAGATATTACTCCTGAAGTGTCGACATTTGGGTAAGTTTCTTCCAGAAGCCTAGTCCTTCAATGCTCACAGCAATCCCGGCCAGGTTTGGTGGAGTTGCCGTTGATCTCCAAAAGCCAGGAACAGTAATGGTTGCTGCTCTCAACGAATGGTGGCCAGATGTGAACATCTATCGCTCAACTGACGGAGGTGGGTTTCTATTTCATTACTCTCGTCCGGTCTGATAAGAGTCCCAGGCGCTACGTGGTCGCGGCTATGGACATGGGGAAACTATCCTCAAATCAATCGTTACTTTGGTATTGATAACTCTCTTGCGCCTTACCTCGGTGGACCAATCGGTGACCAGGACCTTTCACTTAAATTGGTTGGCTGGATGATAGAGGCGCTCGCTATCGATCCCTTTGACTCTGACCACTGGCTGGTAAGTAGAACGTAGTATCTACGACACATCCGCCTCACGAAACTATTAGTACGGCACTGGTGCTACCGTTAGCGGTGGCCACGATCTTACCAAATGGGACACAGTACACAACGTCACCATCAAAGCCATGGCCGCTGGAATCGAGGAGACTGCTGTTATCGGCCTGATATCTCCCAAGTCTGGCGCTCACTTGCTCTCCGTCGTCGGTTGGTGGCTTCAAATGTGATTATGTTCTGCTCTTATATTATCCTAGGTGACATTGGTGGATTCAAGCACGATGATCTCAACAAGCCATCCTTTGGTTTCACGAATCCTGTTTGGGGTACTACAGTCAGTATCGACTATGCTGGGAATAAGCCAGCGATGGTTGTCCGTGTCTCGAATGGCGATAGCGCCTCGTCTCCTCAGATAGCGGTTTCCGCAGACGGTGGAAGTACGTGGTCTCCGAGGAGTGCTTCTCCTGCTGCTGGAGGTTACAGTGGTGGAAACGTCGCCTATTCTGCTGACGGTGACATTTTGTTGTGGACTACGTCTGGACAGGGAGTAGTCAAGTCTGTGAATGGTACTACATTCACGGCAGTGACGGCTGTTCCTTCTGGATCCCTGATTGCGACCGACAAGGCAAGTGACAATTCGTCTCTGCTTGTCTTATCTTTGACGTTATTGGCTGCTCAGGTCAATGGCAAGGCCCTTTATGCCGCGTCTGGTTCGAGCTTTTATATGTCCCATGACGCGGGTGTGACGTGGATGACGACTACTCCTGGCAACATCACCAGCCCCAACTGGATCACAGCCAGCCCTTACAAAGCCGGCGAGATATGGTTGAGTGGCAACAAGGGTATCGTTCATTCCACCGACTATGGAATGACCTGGACAGCATTGGACACGATCACCACCGCTTGGAGAATCTCTGCTGGAAAATCACAACAGCCCAATGGCCCTCCGGTTTTGTTTGCGGCCGGCACCATCCAGGGAATGAATGCCTTGTATCGAACCGACGATGGGGGAGCCAACTGGATTATGATCAGCGATCGCAATAATGGGTTCGGAGGGACCAGTGGTCTGATTGTGGCTGCCGACCCTCGTATCTACAAGCGGTGAGTATCCGAGTTCTCCTTGTTGCGATGTAGCTAATGACTTTGAAGTGTTTATGTTGGGACGAATGGGCGAGGAATCTTTTACACGTCGGATGCCCACTAGGGCTGCCTTTCCTACAAAATTTGTTTGATTGCGTCTGTCGTTACTGTGCAATGAATTCACTTTCGCTTTGAAGATCTCGCGTGCTTGAATGAGTGTAATGGTCGATATGCACACTAGAGATGGTATATCTCGCCAACTTGACGCGTCGTGTTCGCGCCACGGTCTGCCCTAGCCGTAGGGGACGCCGAATAAGAAAGCAGAGTTGACAATGTAACTCCTGTTTCTGTACGACCAATATAAACCCTACGATTGCTTAGAACGTGAATTCGTTCGCGCTCATTCCCAGACTAGCAAGTGGCTGTTCGCCCAATTTGGACTTGAAGCCGACTTCTCCCATCGCTCATCGTCAAACGACCCCAATACGTCTCGAATCTCTTTTACGACGCGTATATTCAAGAAATAATCTCATTTCAAGCAGCGCGTTTCGTGTACCATTCTCAACTTTAGACGTTTGCGACTTCGATGACGAGCCGAGAAGCGACAACAGCGTCACCAGAGATTTTATTCGATATACCACCGAGTTCTTCGCCGGAATTGTCATTTTCTACGCCGCGGGCCGAGCCGGTCGACGTACACGAGGATTCGAAAATATCAGGCCAGGACGTTGACGCGTCTAAAAAGGTCACAGAACACGAATCAAATGGTGATTTGGCCGTAGAATACGCTGATAAGCCATCTTCAAACGAGCTAGAGGGGCTACGGACCGTCAATCTCACGCCCACTTCCAACACCTCTGATGGCAAACAAGATGCCGAATCAGATCCAAACGCGAAACGAACTTCGAGTCCGCCCATAGTACTCAAAAGTGCGCCTGGAACTCCAACGGCGGAACAAGTTGCCTTGAACGAATCAGGTATATCTGCGCCCTCTGCGTTTTATTCATCATTGGCTAACGTAGATGCAGTCAAACAGCTCGATGGAGACTCTCACGAACAAAAAGCACCCGCAGAGGACCTGGACGACCCTCGGGAACTCGTCATCTCCTCACTTCGTACCCAAATCTCCGACCTCTTTTCCCAGGTCAATCTCCTCAACTCGAAACTCGTTCAGTCTTACGATCGTGTTTCAACTCTGGAGGAGACGCTGGACGATAACACCGAACGACTACGGGCAATCGAGGGGGAGAGGATGAATCTGGAGAGGGAGAAGAGCGTATTAGAAATGGAAAGAGCGAAGCAGGAACAAATGGTAAAGGATGGGCGATTGGTGGAACGAAGTGCCGTTGCTGCTGAGCTTACTCGGTGCGTCTTTCATCGGCCATTTCTCTTGACCCTTTACTGATATACACGTCCAGTCTCATGGAGGAGTCGATGGCTTCGTCCAATGCGAAACTCTCTGCGGAGGCGAAGCATAAGCAGATGGAGTCTGAGCTCTCCGACCTCTCTGCCAACTTGTTCAGTACCGCCAATGAAATGGTCGCCACGGAACGTCAACTACGTGCCTCTGTAGAGGAATCTCTTGCGTCGACAAAGGCCTCCAACGCGTTACTCGAAAAGCAACTAGAGGCCACTCGGCTTCAGTTGGGTGGCGCGGAAAGGGAAAAGGAAATCCTGCGCGAGCAGGCGGGGCGGACAGAGAAGGAAACAGAGGAGCTGCGCAAGGCGTTAAGAGGCGTGAACAGCTCTAATGTCATGAGCCAGGGCACGGGGGGAATCCTCAGGATGATGAACTCGCATGCGCCGTACAAGAACGAGTATCTCGGCTTCCTCGCCCATCTTCGCGGAATGGTGACAACAACGCCAAACGTCCCCGCCGTGACGAGTCTGTTGACCCTCCCCTTCCTCGCAAGGCTGGCCGTGGAAGACTCGTGAGCACTCGCTTTGGCGTTCGTTTCCTTATATTTACGTTTCTTCTAGGGAGCCCACATTACGATTGGATCTCGCACCTTCTCTCAACTGGCTTACTCGACGGTCCGCTCTCGCAGCAATCCACTCCAACACCTTGCTTATCGAGCAAATCCACGTCGCCACTTTGTTTCTCGAGGGAAGCGCCTCGAGCTATTCATACGGAGGGTTCGGGACTAGTGAGTCTAGTTCCTTCTATTCCAGTCAACTGTCTCATCTCCCCCTTTAGCTTCGTCTTTACCAACCTCGCCGACTCAACTTACCAAGGTCAACTGCTCACTATGTGGAAAGGTCGTTTACATGTCGCCAGAGGCAATCCAAGCCGAGCAAGATCAAGCACATGGCGTAATCGCTTCGCAAACCCCCATCACCCCTACGCCAGCTACTTTCCAAACCCCTCCCGTTGCTCCATCACCCCAGCGCTCTGTTTCCGCCGGCGGATGGGGCGCAAGCAAGTTCTTAAAGAGCGTGACACTGCCGTCACTGGGGAGCGTAGTCTCTGGAAGCGGCAGTAGCGGGGGGCGCTCGAATTCGCCAGCGCCACGACATTCTCTTGACTCCATTCCCACACCCATTTCGAGTACGGGCCCCTTGCCCCCGTTCCCTCTCGACCGCCCTTACTCCCCCCCTCCCCCTACATCTCTCCAGACCGTCATCCACGCCTTCCGAATCCCAATTGCCGGCAAGTCGGCAAATACGTCAACGACGAATCTCGCCGGCCCCGATGCGTCCCAATCGGCTGAAAATTATGGGCCCCCGTATCCTCTCTGCCACACCGGGTGGTGCCTTTCGAGACTCAGGGCAACACTCGACTTATGGGGCTGCGTTAAATCGGAGGTGATAGAGCGGGTGTGGGTGGATGGTGAATTAGAGCGACGGCGATTAGGGAATGGCAGTGGGCATAACATCGCGACACCGACTTTCGAAGTCAAAGGGGCAGTCCCGGCGATACTGGACAGCTACGCTTCAGAAAAGGATGATAGCTCTGGCCCACCCGTCCCTCCGAAACGAAGGATACCCAATCTTTGGGGAATGGGCAGGGACGCTCTCGACAAGGCCAAAGCGTATGGAAGTGGCAGTCCCGGTTCAGATGGTGCCGTCGTGACTCCTACCACAACTTCATCCAGCGGCGCCACTGGTTTCTTAGGCGGCGTGCGGAGAACATTCTCCGGGAGCGCCGTCCTACCGAGCTCTACGGGCTCCGCAGTCTCGGATCCGGAAAAGACAACGGCAGGCAACGACAACACGGCCGTCGCTGGCGAGGCTGGAACGGGTACGGTCAGAGCCCCAGCCATACCACGAAGGAGCATTGGACGCCTGAGCGCTGTATTCACTGGGGCAGCCCAGCCGGGTGAAGCGGCTACCAGCGGCGGTGTTCAAGGCGCGGAAGCAACGCCTAATCAAGATATACAGGTCCAAAATACGGATGCCGACCCAGTAAAACCACCAGCAGAAGATTCATTGGCCAGCCCGCCGATCGCTCCATCGGCCTCGCTCGACACATTTATGACGCCTTTGGAAAGCCCAATGCAGATGTTGAGCCCTGATCCCGGCGATGATACGACGAAGCATGGCGCAAATGCCGAAGCTCTCAGTACGGCGATCGAAGGTCACTTATCCAGCTCGAAACAGGATTCCGCAGACGTCGTCTCGCCCTCGTCCCCTGAACCTCCAACACCCACCCCTAACTCTATTGGATTCGGGTCGGGTACGACTGGTGCCTCTGCCAGACATTCACACGTTCGCAACACTTCCATCGCCTCCATTATCAGCGAGGGCAACACGGTCACGCCTCGACCCTCTACTCCTTCCACCGAATCAAAAATATCCACAAAAGCGGGCTCACGTCCCAGTACGCCCGGGAAGACGGGTGCGCCCCCACCTGTCCCAAGGCGGGCCGCGGCTCGTAACGCAGCACGAACGAGCATCGTGGCTGCGCCGGAATCACCGAACCAGCCAAAACATGACGATACTGGGGGTGTAGGAGAGCCTGATGCGGCCGCAAAAGCTGGGGATACGGTCATGGCGAGCGGGGCGGAGCCTGGGCCTGGCAAAGTGGACGAGGAGGGTGCCACGAAAGAGGGCATGGATATCCGTGAAGCAGATGCGAAAACTGCTGAGGGCCAAGGGATGACGAACGAAACGCCCAGCCAGCTAACCGATTCAACGGCACCCACGCTGGATACCTCCGCAGCGCCTCAGCCGAGCAACGGTGGCTCCATGCTCTCCAATGAGCTGTCTACCGTGCCGGGACCTATTCCCGAGGAACCCTTGTTCAGCGCGACTCCGGAATCGTCTGCCCCAGCGCCCCTACCTGTCGTTGAGCCACCGACACCAACATCGCCATCAGCATCGCCTCTTCCCCTCTCCTTTGACGACGCCAATGAGGACCTGGAACCATCTCCCGTCGGCCATACACGGGCCCGCCAAGCCTCAGTGGTATCGTCGTCCTCAGCGTATTCCCCCTCGGTGTACACTACGAACTCGGGCGTAAACGCACCCGCGTTTCCTGGGGGAGAGCCAGAGCACCAAAAGGGCGGTCGACACGATGAAACCGCAAAGTTTTACGTCGGACGCGAATCGTGGGAGGAGAGGGCGTGGCTACAGTTGACCGAGATACGCGAGAGTATGTTTTGGGCACGGCTCGGGGGTGTACGATATTAGTTCTGGCCGGCGTAGTAGGATCGTTTTCTGTCTTGTACCTATTCGCGCGCGTTTTTATTCATTATTTTTGGTTCTGAACATCGTTATGCAGATTGGTAACTAGTAAATGCTGGTCATGGGCGTAAAAACAATGTATTTAATTCCACCTTCGTTTGCGTAGGTGATACTTGTTCGTGGCTGTGTAGCTACGTCCGATCCTTGGACTCGACCACTTCTCGACTCGGACGGCCTAATACATCGGTACCCTCAAATGGATTCAATTGGCGTTCACATTGTCCTACGAATCAACCACATCCCCGACGGAGATTTGAGCGATGGCGCTGACACGCCGTAGTGCTACATTGGCTTGCAAACCCACCATAGGACTGCTCTCTCGCCTACGACTAAAAGACGCATGTAGTGTACAATTGCTAATAAATCTATTCTTTACGCAGCAGTTCCGTTTCAATAATTTATACCTTCGTAGTCCTTTGCTTCTCAACTTTAGCCGTCCTCAGTGGGACCCCGTTCTATCCAATCGCGATTCTACGTCGCTCTGATGTCATTAACTCCCTATATATGCCGTTTTCTAGGCTTTTTTTCAACTGGAGCCCATCAAGTTCTTCGCGCGAGACGTTGTTAGGAAGCCTCCTTCGGTAAGGAAAGCTCATAGATCGTTCCAAATGACTGACTACATACTTTGATTGTAGGAACTTTGAGTTACTTCACTGTTCCTCAGAAGTAACACGCCACCAGTTCAAACCAATTGCGGCATGGATGCATATATGAGGACCGTCCGCAGTTTTCGCGCGTCTCGTCAGTTTCAGGGCCATAGAAGGTACTGAGGGCGACGGGCCAGTGTCGACGAGGGTGACAAGTGCATGGAAGATTCGCGGAGGTTAGAGGAGGATGAAGGGAACTTCACGAGGGGCGAGCGATGTGCGGCTAAGATCATGCGTATGTAAGGAAAAAGGAGGACTGGTCCTAAGTGAGTTTCACGCTAACGAACGAGCAAAGATTACAGGGAGCTTATGTAGGGGCGAAGCCGAAGACGGACGGAGACGGCGACAGGGGATTCAACGGGGGGAAGGCGTCGATGTCGTTATTGGAGCAGTTGGTGATAGTCAGGCCCGGTCACACCACGAGGACATGGACATGGTGTGCACGCATATTCAATAACACTTCGCTAATTCGCTACTGTCTCTCTTTTTAGGTCTATCTGCGTGCTCACTGGCATCTCCTTTCCCTTCGCTCAATCTTGGGGAAGTTGCAATTCACTCGGCAGCTGTTCGTATACCTATCTTTTTATGCGCCGTTTCCAGAACCCGTCGTCCAAATGCCTTCTTTCTCTCGGTATTGGGACAAGAGCAAACTTCGAGAAGATGTTGCGATATCTACATTGGAATGGAGGATGTTCAAAAGAGGCTGTAGCGGGATCTCCTCACCAGAATTCACAACGCTTGCTCGATCCTGTTGCTGCAAAACACTTGACCTGACTTCTTCGTTGATCTTGGGCCAGCTTCGTTTGCTTGTGGCGACTCCATGGTGTCATTAGATACCTTTTCAATTGCATCTTTGTGAGTTTTTGTTAAATTATACTCTCTAACGATAGAACACGCTAGAGAGGAATCGTGTGGTCGACTCGCTTTATAAACTAAAGCAGAGATAAAACAACAAACTCGCTAACAAATGATATGATATCAAACTTCTAGTGCAATCGGTGCTGGTACGAATCCGATCTGCTTGCCCGACACAATCGCCAACGGCGCTGTAATCAATGTGGCACAGAAGGACCAAAATCCAATGGGCTTTGCTTGCACATACAATACCCACTATTTTCTGATGTTATGTGTCTCTCTTGCCATCTTTCTATGGCTAAAGACATGCATTTTAGTACTCTGTTTGCTGGTGTGACACATCTGACTATTTCCTGTTGTTACTTACCTGAGTGAAATTTACTTAAATACAGCTATTATTCCAGTGCTTAGCAGTTTCTCATATACAAATTGAGATGAAATTGAGCAGCTCAGATGAAGCAGACAACTAATGATCAGGCAATACTTCCAGTGGATACTTTCTTGAGCAACCCATCAATTGACTCATCCAGATTGACAAATTTGTGACTGTTAGTTTCTCCATTCTGTTAACTGCTTCATCAACCATGTGTGAAATAGTGGTGGTTGACTGAGCACAATAGGAGAATGCATTGGCCAATAATAGCTGGAGAGAACAGTTGACAATGGCTAAAGAATTCTTGAGATAAATCAGTTGAAATGAAAGGGGATTGCAGTAAGCAGGAAGTAGGACTGCATGAAGCAACTCCAAAAATAAAAACACACAAATCATTGGCAGGGGTCTAAGATGCCATGTGTGAAAATACCATGCAGGTTACTGAATCTGGCCAAGGAATGTAACAATGACAAAACACAGGGCAAAAGTGGAAGCATAACTGTGAATTCCTATGGTAACAGGGAGCAGCCAACATGCAAGGACATCATGACATGAACAAATGAGGCAGAGCTCTCAATGCAAAAGTCAAAAAAGAGTGAGCAGGACCACAGTGCATGTGGCACATCAAAAAATCAAAAACTTGTGAATCATTTGCAGAACCCCAAAATGCTGGTGACCAAGCAAATGAGCAGGGAAATGGCTTGGTATGGCCAGAAATGATTTGTGAGGCTCAAAATACCCAGAAATGTTTATTTCCAGCCCATCTGACCCAATACAGGTTCAAACTCTGCTTAAAATCAAAATTTGAGCGGAATTTGAACCTTAAAAATTTGTAAATTCACCAAAAAGCAAAAGTGTACTCTATATCAACCCCCCAGCAACCCCAGGCCTGTCTGACGGAGCTCGCTGACGCTCGACTCACGTCAGGTGACGGAGCTCGCTGACGCTCGACTCACGTCAGG
>KN824449.1:0-10331 GCA_000827415.1 Serendipita vermifera MAFF 305830
GGAGCAGATAACACGACTATCAAGGGGACTATCGTGATCCCAGAGGTATCCCATGAAAACACGATCGATGGTGTGAGCGATTATACGGTGAGTCTGTTGACTACCAACGCGAACGTACTTGTATGCTGAATAGTTTGTACTATAGTACGAATATAGCACGACTTCTTCGACAGGGGATTCCAAGCAGATCGGAGCACTTCTTGAACGCGTTAAAACCCTTCTTCCACCGCTTCTAGAGGAGCGTTTCAGAGCGTTTCCTCAAGCTCTTCTTGATACACACGGAAGAGACATCACGGTTATCGTTGCAAGTGAGGGCAATACGCCTTCGGGAAGCGGCACAGTGACTCCAGCGAGAGTTCCTCCTACCACGGCAAAGTCAAGTACTGTGTCCTCTGGCTCTACTACAACCAAAACCAGTGGCGTTATCAATACGGCGACGGTAAAGGTGTCGAGTCGATTCATGGCCAGTGCCGAAGATCTATGGGGCCTGTTTACGGATGAGAATAGGATTCCGATGTGGAGTCGTGCTCCTGCACAGGTTAGAACACCCCATCTAATTGAGAACACGTCTCTGATCCCTTCTAGTCGAAACCTGTTCCCGGTGGTCCATTTTCATTGTTCTCTGGAGGAGTTACAGGTGTGTACATATTACGTTTACTTTTCCTTTGCTCACCACTTTGAAGGCGAGTACCTCGAGTTGGAACCTCCGAAGAAGATGGTGCAGAAGTGGCGGCTGTCCGGTGGATCCAATTGGGTAGAAAGTACGCAATCATTCTTGCTCTTCGTACTACTATCCTCATTCGCTTAACAGATCACTACGGCACTATGACCATCACTTTCAGCCAGGACTCTGATTCTACAAGCGTCGAAATGGTACTGACAGGTGTACCAAAGGGCAAAGAAGAAGAAGTCGAACGAGGTCTCGAGGGCTATTAGTGAGCCGATTCACTTTACTCGCCAAAAGGATAAACGCTGACATGGCTATAGCATCCGTGGTCTTAAATCCATCGGGTACGTCCAAGTGTCCCACCCTACCCCCACCACTTTCTCTTCTCGGACAACTTCTACACGCGGTGCCCGTGCCAATGGTTCCACCTCACGATCTCACACTGTAGGTGGAATCGACTGGCGGGGCTATACGGCACTAGGCATCGCAGTGTTACTTTTGGCAGTCGGCATCACGCCCGCATTGCTCGGGAGGTCGTCTCCCCAGTAAAAAAGTGCCGTCTCAAAGAGACGCCGTTGTTCTTTCTCCTTATTACTTTTTCTATTACTGGATCCTCGTCACTCTTTTTCACCTTATTCATTAAACCTTTTGTTGTTTTATTGCCTTTGTTTCGTGACTCTCTTTACTGACGCCTGATAACAAGGCTTGGGACCGTCCTGTAGTCATGTCTAGGAAGAAAGAGTAGAAATAGAAGCAGCCTTATCCACACGATTTTAATTCAAAAGATCAATTGAATTGCATGAGATAGTGTTCTTTGGTAAAAAAAGGAGAAACAAAAGAGTTACAGTTTCTTTGAATCGATTGTCAAGGAAGGTATATCGGTAGTTTGATATGAGTGAGAGATGAGGTTGGACTAGCCAGTGAATGAATATGGAGACAATGAGAGTAGGTTAATAGATGGAGAGGCATACTCCGAGTTTGGTATGAAGGAAACACGAGCGAGACCCGGCTCGCCACAAGAAAGGAGAAAACACAATACTAACAATAAATTAGTCCATGTATAGCCTTGTGGGGTGTCCACAGAGCACAACGAGTTGGGTCGGCAAAATAAGGGAGAGAAAAAAATCCAAGAAAAAAAGGAGGGGAGGAGAGATCACCGTGGAACGGAGCCAGAGCCCATCATCGAGCCGGTGCGCAACGACTTGATGTTGACTTTGCCAGCACCACCCTTCTTGTCTTGTGCGCTCGGCAACGCACGTGCACCGTAGCTCACATTGCCGCTACTTCCCATTGGCCCAGGGCCCCGAGCACCAAAGCCAGCTTTTCCGGGGGGAGAGTAGTTGTTGCTGCTCGACGCCGTCAACGCAGATGCAGCGGTAGAAGGTGTCTTCGAGCCTGCACTCGTACCAGCGCCCGTACTAGGCGTCTCTGCTGCCGAAGTCGAAGGCGTGTTCATGCCCGTTCCAGAAATCGCATTGTGTTCTTTAGACGTGTACACGCCCGCCCAATGTGCGTTAGCCTCTTTCATACCGGCAATGTTGCTATTGGCATTGTTGGCATTGTTAAGGCTGGTGTTGCTCCCATTGCGGCTACCACTGTAATCACTAATAGTATGACTCAATTGGAACGTCGGTGTAGTCGTCGTCGGCGTGTCAGCTGTACTTGGGTCGGTCTCCGATGGCCGGCGTGGGAGTGGGGGCATAGTGACCGTTCGCTCAGCCGCGCGTGGGATCCCGCCTTCAGCAGTCATACCGCTTGCATTTGAGCGGCTATTGTTCCTGCTGTGTCCGTGTCCGATGCTGCGTCCCAGTAAATTGGGGAGGTTTGCCGGCATGGTGGGTGCTTCCTCGTCGAGACTCGCTGGGAAACGTGATGCGCGTGGGGCGAGTGGGGGTTTGGATACGCGCTTGATGTTGTCGTCTTCTTCCGCTGGGGAGATGACGACGGGTGATTGGGAGACGGGGGAAGTTGGTGGTGGGATGGGGGCGGTTACGGACGTGGCGGCTGAGGAAACAGAAGGTGTGCGGCTGTCGTTTGCCAAGGGGTGGATGCTGTTTGCACCGAGGTGTTGTTGTTGTCCCGGAGTGGATGTCCCAAGTCCAGAGAAGGTTTGCATGGGTAAGGGCATGTTCGTCGAGGTTGAGCCCCAGCTGGAAAACTTGGAGTCGAGGCTTTCCTCGGGGATGACGGCAGGAAGCTTTGGTGTCGGTGTGGGCAGTGGCCTGGGTCGAGATTGGGTCGGTGTTGATTGGGAATACGAGTTGCCGGGTGCGATCAATGGTTGGCGTGCAGCTTCAAAGTGCTTTCCAGGCAGGAACGTCGGCGTTGTGGAACTGTTAGGAGGCGAGGGTAGGATGGCTGGAGGAGTGAACATTGGTAAGCCAGTGGGTGTCTCTTGACCAAGCGTGATTGGCTCCTGTCCTTCCTCTTCCTCTTCCCCGTCTTCCTCTGTGAGCGCCAGGGGCCATTCCGACAAACAGAATCGAGGCACAGCACCGAGGTTTCCTTCACCAGGAACAGGGACGACAACTGTGTTTTGGACATCGACGGTTCCATCCACGCCCACTTCGATACCAGTTCTCTGCCCGCCCTCTTTGATCATGACACGGACGCGCTGGACGAAGCACCATTCGTCAATATACTCCTCGAGCATGCTGACGGTCTCGCCAATGGTAAGAGGCAGTTCATCCGACATGCTCGGCGTAAACGTGCACGTGACGACCATTGTCCTGGGCAAAGGCTTTCCGTCAGGGCCCTTTGTAGGATCTTCAGGGCCATCAGGACCAATGACGACACTTGTATCTCCGGCGGCGTGTGCAGTCGATGCTGCCGAGAGGGAAGAAGCATGTTTGGGCTGGACATCCAACGAGCCAGCGGTGCTTCCTGTCCTGCTCGTGCTCGTGCTACGAGAGAGGTGTTGGAGGTGTGCGGGAATAGCGGGCATTGGTGGGATGTTCGGTGGATTGGGAAGACCTGGTGAGGCAGGGTGATGATGGGAGAGGCGGGTAGATGAACGGTATAATGAGGATACACGTGGAGAGGGTACAGCGGTACTTCCGCCATGTCCATTGAGAGAACTCGAGGCAGTCAAACGGGACGACTTTTTCGTTGGTACACGGGAGAGGGGGCGCGAGGAAGAGGATGAGGATCGTGGGGGTGCAACATTTATCGGGGCCGGGACGGACTTTCCACCGCTTGGTCCTGCGGCAGCATTGCTATAGGCACTAGGAGCCTGTCTGTCGCTTGACTTGCGGAGGATGTCGGGCGTTGTGGATGGTAAAGGTGGCAGTGGCGGGCTCATGGCGCCTCCATGTGCGCGCAAGTACGCGCCGACGGTCTCCTCGGGCATTCCATTTTGTTGTACAGTTCTGTTACTGTCGAACGAGCGCTTGCCTGCCGCGTTCTTGGTAACGTACTGAGGCGGCGGGCTACCCACGGGCGGGCTGTTCCCGCCGCCGACCATGAGATAGACGCCTTCGTCACCGCCTTTATCACCCTTCCGTCGTCCTCCTCCACCACCACCACTCGCGAATCCATTGGCCGCGTTGCGCATGAAGCCAAACACACCACCGTCTGGACCGCGTTTTCGTCCGTGCGCAGCATACGCTTGGGACGGGTATGGAATACTGCTGTTGCTACCGGATGCGTGTACGGCTACTTCTTGGCGCTGTTGAGCCTCGATGTCTGAATCGCTGCTGTGGAGAGAGTGTTTGGACCATGGTGTCAGTACGGGTGGGCGCCAGTCGAGATTGGGCGTCTTCGATCCAGCATTGGTATTAGCCGTATGTGGGTCTATACTGAAATCGGCGGCTTGGTGCTGGGATTGCGAGTGTGAATGCGAATGCCCGTGCTTCGATTGCGCCATAGAGGGATAACCATTATAGTTGGAGCCTGTAATTGTGATCTCTGTGGGTTCCACACCATGTTTTAACCGTGTAGAGCCTGTGAGGGAGGTCGGGGAAGTCGCCGGTCGGTGTGTAGGTTGACCGCGCGCTTGATAGCGTTTAAAGAGACGATATGCAATGTATCCTGAGATAGTTGTGAGCAATTTGATAACAAATATATCGCTTTAAAGATGGAATTAAAAGCCGGATACTCACCTAGGATGATCGCACTCAAGACGGCAATAACAGCGGCGAAGCCAGCCACTGTGCTTGTAGATAATGTACTATTTCCCGAAGCATCTCTACGTCGTAAATTCATGACTGGTAGGAACGAGTAGAGAAAACTCGATTCGTGAGAATCAAGGTCAGAGGTGGTCGGGGCCATTGGCTCGATGACGATTCTTGATCCAAATAAAGGACAGAACGGTAATCTGTCTGTTTTTGTGGAACGGGTTGAAAACAGAGCAGAGAGCGGAGGAGTCCAAGAAGCAAAAAGTTACGAACGAGTGGTAATAACGTATTTATTCCAGTGCGTCCGCCCATTGATTTAGGTCGGGATGGCTGTGCGCAGTGGGAAGGAGGCCCTCTGGGACCCGAGGCTGTTCATTGGTTGGCCTGGGTAACGAATGAACAGCATTATTGGTTGTTTATCAAAAAGGAAGAAATCCGTCCACGATACGAGAGGTGCCGTCATGGCCGAGTATATTGGGGTCCCATGTGCTCGAATATCCCAAGAAGTCGTCTTTCATCTATCTATATTTCCCAATCAAGCCAAATTTGACTCGGCCAGAGCTGTGTAGGACGAGGCCCAGGGAGGCAGTGCCCAACCCTGTCAATAGCTGAGACACCCTCGATTGGTGGACGTCTCACGGCGGGCATTGAGAAAGTAAAAAGTAGTCGAAAAGCGGGATCGGCACATTCGGTTTTATGCCCCAAAAATATCGGCAATAATTTCAAGCAAAATTGTGCCACTTTCCTGACCGAAATAGCATAATGTGATGGGTCATGCGAATTATCGATACTTTTTGCGTTGAATTTACTGCCTATTTTTTTTGGCCAAAAAAATCGAAGGTGCCAACCCACTTTTTCAGCCACTTTTTATTTTCTACTATTTCTCCATGTCCGCCGTGTCTTCTTCTGGTGTACAAAGTATTCCAATATACAAGAACGGTTCCGATTTGGCCTAGCTAGAAGATACCAATATCGTAAGCGAACGCCAATCGGTTTGAAGCTATCAAGATATTCGCACATTACACTTTAGAACTCAGCCGTAGCGATAACAGCTCAATCGACTGTCCAGGCCCGAAGAACAGAGCTCGGCGTTTGGGACCCACAGTCATGCGAAATACCATGGACTGCGCAATGTTTACCCAATAAATGCCTGGCTAGAGGCGCTAGCGGCCGCTCATGGACAATATCCAGTCTGCCACCCAACCATATGCACAATAAAGCCGCCATTCCCGTGTATAGTTGCCATTTATAGAGATGAATCTTCAATCTTCACGATATTGTGTCGACAAACATGCGCGACAGCCCCCCTGTCAGAAGGAGCCAGTAGGGATATTTTGCGGAGATCGTTCAAACAGCGCCAATTCGGCACTTGTCGGCATAAAAACCTACTGCATGATTCTCGCCGCATGCATTCCCATGGCCTAGGGCGTTCAGCCGAAGCATCGGAGTTGAGCACCCTTTCAATGGACCGCTAACTTCCACCGAGCTCCCATAGGTATTTTCACACAAAATCGCCTAATAAGCGAGTCTGGTCATCACACGCCACTTTAAAATCACGTTCCTGACATAAACATGTAAACAAATTTCCCCACAATCGTGGTCTCTGGGACATCACGACGCTTGGCAGGCTATATTGGGTGCATACGGCACTAGTGACATTCAAAAACGAAAAGAACGTAACATCTACATTGCGATTTCAGGGCATTCTAGCGGAAACGAAGGAGAAGAAGATTGGCCACGAGACCCGTTCTCGCGCAATCCTCACCTTCGAAACGCAAGGTACGGATCACGTCTTTTGAACGACTAGACTTGATACCCAATAACCCGCAGCTTGACCACCAGGCCGACATCAGGCCGGCAATTAGTCGTCCAATGTGCCTCCCCTGAGCGTATTCTCCGCAAATCTGCCTATGAAACCAAAACAAAAGACCCGCGTTTGTTTTAAAAAGGACGAAAAGAGAAACTTTATTCTTAGCAGTCCTTTTCCCTCACCGTATACACTCTTTCGAAACTGCGCAACCAGCATGTCGTTGAGGACGGCGTTGGTGGCACTTTTGGCCGTGGCCGCATTGGTCAAATCCGACGAAGACATTTACATCGACGACGCGCTAAGCAACGGATGGCAAAACTGGGGCTGGAGTACCGTCATCAACTGGGCCGCTACCGACCTTGCCGTCGGCACCTCTAGTATATCTGCCGTTTCCGACGCATGGGCGGCTGTATCCCTCAAGTCTCCCACTACCATCGCCGGCTTTGCAGGTCTCAAATTCGACATTGCGGCCGACCCGGCCCAGTTGCAGCTGTACTTCCAGTCTACGGCGGATAACACCCAGTCGTCCAACGTCCCGATTTCGGCTATTAGTGCGGCCATCAACCCGACTTCGTTCACGACTGTTATCGTCGACTTTAGTGCGCTGCCTCCTAGTGGTGCGCCTCTTGAAGCCGGAACTTGGGACCGGATCAACTTTCAAGCTCTCGGAAATGGTGCTTCGGTACGTATTCAATTGACCACGGTGAACTCGATCTAACCTTATTCCATAGTACCATCTCGACAATATCCAACTTCTTACTGTAGGTCACCTTTCCGTTTGACAGAATGATTATTAAACTCTCATAGTCCATCGTCGTCACTCCCAAATTCCTTAGCGCCGAACCCATCGCTAGTAACTATATCGCCGTCACGACCCAAGGAGCCGTCAACTTTACCTCTGTAGCCGTTAAGCTCAACAGCGTGGCCGTCGCCGTCACTGGCGTCACCACATACGTTCCACCAGACACTCCTTCTCGCTCCATCACCTACCTCAAGCTTGCCTCCCGCCTCGTCCCTGGTACCCTCACCGTTGCCGCCGGAGACTTGAGCGTTTCGTACACATTGCCTACAGTGCAATATGGAAGGTATGCGAACTGATTCTACGTAGAGACGCTTTACTGAACCCGATCAGCATTACCACTGCCGTGACGACGCCCATCAGCCCTCTCATCTACGGTGTCAACTGGCCACCATCTGCCTCGTACATCCAGCAACTCGGTGTCACTATCAGCCGTTGGGGAGGAAATGCCGTAAGTGCCGTAGCCACCCGTCGCTTATTCATTCCTGACCGGTCTCAAGGTCACCGCCTACAATCCCTTTGGTGATTTCACCAACGCGGCCAATGACTGGTACTTCGAGAACCGTGCTTCGGATGGTGGTAAAGCCGACACCTGGATTGGATGGATCAAGGCTGCCGGAAGTCAAGCCATGATGACTATCCCAGCGTATGTCCAGTCTTACGTCATTACTTATTCAGCTTACCTTCGATTACAGCCTCGACTGGGTTGCCAAAGACAGCACCTCGTACTCTTACCCCAAGTCAATTTACCCAAGTGAGTCCTAAAGTCACCATACCAACTTTGATCCTAACGTCCCATAGATCAGCAAAAGTTCGACCCATACAATGCCGACGCAGGAAACGGACTGTTCCCCAACGGTTCGTATGTCCAACCAACACCCGACCCAAACAGAGCATACGTCCCATGGAACACTACTGCCGCTCGTACATGGTTGACGGGACTGGCCAACAAGCCCGAGTTTGTTTTCATCGACAATGAAATCGAAATCGCGGGCAACACCCATCAAGATATTCACCCTGCGTGAGTCACTAATCCTCTCACTAATCCAATAACTGATCTTTTTCGGTGTTCATAGACCAATGTCCTATGATGAAGAACTTACTCGTATGGTCGCCTACGCCAAGATGGCAAAGGAGGTACTCCCCAATGCTAAAGTCGCTGCTCCTTCCACTTGCTCATGGTGGTTCTACTGGACGAGTGCAGTCGGATATACCGACAATACCGCCCACAACAACGTCGACTTTTTGCCTTGGTTCCTTGCGCAGATGAAGAGTGCTTCGACAACTGCTGGAAAGCGACTTTTGGGTGAGTTTTAACCGTCGTATATAACGTTCAAGTATTGACTTGTTTTACAGACTACCTCGATAGTAAGCAAAAGTTTCGAAGTTACTCGTCACATGACGTCTGACCATGATGCAGTCCACTACTACTTCCAGCCAGATTTGAGCGCTAACGACGACGCTGCAAAGGCTCTGCGTCTCCGTATGACACGCTCTCTCTGGGGTACGTCACTTGAATGATATTGCTCAAGCCAGAATCCTAACCGTCCGCCTATAGACCCAGGATATGTTGATGAATCATGGGCTGGCTCAAATGTTCAGAACCACCAGCCCAACGGAGCGGCTGTCTGGCTCATCCCACGCATGAAGCAGTTGATCGACTCCAACTACCCAGGAACCAAACTCTCCATTTCTGAATGGGCTTCGACTGCCGACGGAGATATCACCGGTGGACTCGTCACCGCTGATGTTCTCGGTATCTTTGGACGATATGGAGTCGATGTAGCGACCTACTGGTCGAACCCAGATGCTAAAGGACCCGTTGGATTGGCCTACTGGCTCTACCGAGGGTTAGTCTAACTCTACTTCTCCACTTAATCCCGCTGATCATCTACTTCATTCAGCTCCGGCACATACTTCGGCAACACCGGTGTCCAAGTCAACCTGGCCACTTATAACGCCGCTAACACCTACGGTGTCTACGCCGCCACAGAAGGCGGAAAGCTTTCCGTCGTCATCATCAACAAGGACACCAAGCCTCTTGGCTTGGACCTCTCAAACGTCCCAACTGGCTCGTACCTCTTGCGTCACTTTGGTGGTGCATCGGGTGTTGCCAAGTATCAGGTACGACGTTTTCGTCTTCGTTCTTAGATAAAGTGATACTGATGCACTTTGGTACCAGGCAACGATTACCTTGACTTCTTCGCAGTACATTGTCATCCCTGCGTATACCGCCTTCTTCATCAAGCAAACATAAACTTGCGAATGAACGAGCATTTGTATTTTATAACTGAATTGATAGTTATTCTTTTGGTCATTGACGACTCGACACTCTAGTTCAAGTGAGGGTTCCCATCAATTAAACGGCAAGTATCCGCAGGAGATGAGTGGTGGCTGAGATGATGGCTCATAACGCAGGTAAGGTAGTCAGGTACCAAGCAAATTTGTCTCGAGTCACTAAGGTGCCTGGTGCAAATCTGCTTCGGGCACAATGTGAATTCACGACCTACATTTGCCATGACTTTTAATCGAGTCTTCCCAATGCGGAAGCGCGGTATTATTGACTATGCCGGTATCTTGATTAAGCGAATGTACATACCTTCGTAACAGCTTTGCTCATTTTGGTGATCTTCGTAGGTTTGGCAACTTTGTCGGTGAGTTTACGGTAAGTCTGGCTCATTTCTACGTAAGTTCATCTCTTATCTGAGAAGAATGAGATATGACTTCACGATAGATTTGTAGATCCTGTGAATGCCTTCACTGTAAGTTTGACACACTTCCGTGTGAATTCATCACTTACTAGAGAATGGTGAGCGAGAGGCCTTCATGGCAAATATGTCGACCTAGAGATGCCTTTACGGTAGGTCTGACGCACTGTAGCGCCGAGAGTCCGGGTCCCCTTCGTGGACCGGCCATCGTGCTCACCATACCCCTGGAGAC
>KN824450.1:0-24338 GCA_000827415.1 Serendipita vermifera MAFF 305830
ATAGCTGAATCACTCTCTACGAAATCGTCCAAGCTACGCTCGTACATGTGGGGCGTAGTGATATAAACGAGACGCATATACTGAGTAGGGGGTAAGTATCTTCGCGTTCTTTCATGAGTTTCATCGGTCCAGTCTTCAATGGAGGGCCGTTAATGAAGAGTTCCGTCTGGATGGATATCTGGGAGAGCCTATGTTATGGTATAGCACACCCAAGAGAAGGTTTCTATACGTCACGATGTTCCGAAGAGTTTGTACACCAAAGCCTATACAACATACAAGCGAATTTTACGGTATCAAGTTATTCTATAGTTCTTTTCGCCCCTTGCCGTTTATCTCATTCGTAGCTTCTGCTTGCGCTCCCACCTTGACCAAACGACTGAGCCTCATCATCATGTCGACCCACATGATAGCGGGTATGATCAGGAACGGAATGATTAGGCCCAAGATAATCCATCTTCCCAAGTCGGACATTGCGTAGAATCTGGACAATGCATCGAGAGAAGTGTCCGCCGAGGATGGAGCAATGAGTGTGCCATGGGCCACGGTGATGGCCGTTACGAGTGCGGCCGACGAGTAAGCCAGAAGGAGGGGGTAAACCGTGGGCGTGTCTATCGTACGTAGATTAACCAGTGTACACTCAAAGGCAAAATCCAAAAGGAAAGCTCCGCGGACCTTTGCGTAGACCTATCATGCCGATGATAATTGACGGCATTTGAATGTAGACTTCCATCCACATGAACACTTTCAAGTGGGCGAATTCCCAAGGTCGTTGGACGAGTCCCCATGTAGCCAGCATGAACGGGTCGTTCGTCTGAGCAGTATAGTCGTCAGCGACACCCTTGAACAGTCGGTAGACGGCACCGATTCCGGGTGCCGTTTGAACAAATGAGGGATAGAGTGGAAGAAGATCGATGCAGACGGTTGCGATGGCGTGAAGGAGGAAGAAGATGCAGTATGTTAGGTCCAAGGGCCGTTGAGATAACGGCTTGACGGTCTTCTTTGCGCGAACGACAACCATAACGACACGAAACTGGCTAGATGACTTGAGTACGCGTTACTACGATGGTGGTGGTCGGAAACAAGAAAATAAGCGCGCGTGGCGTTCTGCCATTTTGACTTGACTCCGCATTGCTGTGTGGGGTGTGTATGGATACCGAGAAACCCGGAATGAGTATCAAAATTATTCTTAAGCACAAACATCCCAAGTATCTGTACCATTTAAAGTGATGTTAACCGTGCCATTCATGTACCCGAGGTCGCTATGCTGGATATGACGATCCATAAATGGTCTCCAGAAACAGAAGGATCCCAGATAGGCAAATAACAGGATTGGGACGAGAATAGTTGGCTAAATGATGAGAGAGGTTGAAAATAAGACGAGTTAGCTCGTCGAGATCGATTTGACATTATCCAATAGGACATGGCCACAACCACAGTATTTTCCGCACTTATTTCAGGATTATTCATAGAAGTCCGGACTACCTATACCCTGCAAAGTCCTCTTTCCACCAAATCCATTCCAAAACTCCCCATCAACGTTGTCCCCTTGCCCCAAATACCTGGACGCGACATGACGCAGATCATCAAGGACGCAAAGTAGAAAGGAGACGAACAGAACTGCTCGAAATAGAGGTTGGCAAGACTGGAGAGATCACCTCGGAATGGCAAGTGATAAATTGTGCTGGTAATCGTGGAGCACGTGTAGTGATAAGCATGATACGAGTGAGTTTCAAAATTTGGGGGCTTCAAGGGAGCCAGTTAATTGTAGTGGCCGAATGCTCCGAGACTTGGCGAATATGGATAGACCGCGAAGCCACGGTCGGGTTACAAGATCGAGGGTAATACTGTCGCTTCATGCTCAAGACTCGCGACTCAGTTTAAAATCGGGCAGTAGAGGAGTGATCTAGCTGGGAGGAACGAAAAAGTGCATGAACCTATTAATAGAGGGAGGAACCTATGCATGCATTTTTCTCCGGCAAATGAAAAAAGACCCCAGAAGAGCGGTCGAAGCAAGAAGATCTGGGCTTGGATCGGTTATTAATATTGCAGCCCCCTGTCCATACAACTCACCCAATCGTAGCCGCTTCGAACAATTCATTACGGACAATACGTATCCCGAAAAGGTATAGGATATATTGCAAACAATAAGTTAAAGCCACATAGCACAGCCAGCACGCGTCAGCCTCGAGGACCATCCTTGACTTCCTCCATCTACAGATCGATCATAGTGCACCAACCAAACTAACGCCGCGAGAAGATGAGCACAGAAGATGGAGAAAAGAAACCTGTTCGGATTCTTGCATTAGGTAAAGTCTCAGTCGTACATCTAGAAGCCAAGTTCGCTAAGGCACCTCCGCCTTTACCCTCCTAGACGATGCTGGCCCGGGCGCTTACTCACAGCTTTTGATACTAAACGAGTATATGAACCGAGTCGCCCTCGATATGAATAAGGATACCAGCGATGTTTACCCAGCGGACTATTTCGACTTGATTGGTGGTGTTGGCTTTGGAGGGTATGTGTGCTAAGGAAAGTACCGCTGAACTTATCTCATAGCTTGATAGCTTCATTTCTCTTCTGCTCGGTCATCTCAGGATGAGCGTTGACGAAGCCATCGACACGCTGGTCAACATTGGAAACGACGTCTTCCCCGTTGCAAGTCAAGGAACATTAAATCGTCGAACGGGCGTTTATGAAATAATCAAAGCTCTCCCATCCGTCGCTCTCAACCTCTTTTTCTCAGATACCCCAGAGAAGGGTGGACCCGACAGCAACACAAAAGTTCTCAAGGAAGCCCTTGAGCGTCTGCTTCAGAATCTACACCTCCCAGTCGATATTAAGATGATTGATGAACGCCATTCCGATCCGGGATGTAAAGTGTGCGCGTCTTATTGTCTCCAACGGTCCGAGCTTACCCCCTGCTAGAGCGCTCTACGCAGCTGCACGCGCGAATCTTACCCATGTTACCGCCTTTCGTACCTACCGCTCGCAGGACCGAGGTTTAAACCCTACCATTGTAGATGCCATCCGTGCTTCTGTGGCAGTACCTCCTTTCTTCTCGCCAGTATCTATTGGTGAACATCTGACGAAGCAGAAATTTGTTAGCGGCGCTTTCATCATAACAAACCCTACTCGCGAGTTGCTCGAGGAGGCGAGACGCGTATTTGAGAAAGATACGCACATGTTTCAGATCTTCAATATTGGTTCTGGCCTCCGGCGAGTGCATTCGTTAGACGTGTCTGAACCCACATCGGATATAAGCCGATCTCCAGAGCTCGAAAACGAATTAATTGCCAGCGATATGTCCACTCGAGCCGACAAATATCTTCGATTAGATGTGAATAGGGGGATGGAAGACATTACTATGGATCAGTGGAACAAACTCGGGCTCATTCATAGCCATACGGACGCATATTTGGGCACAGCTGATGTCAAGGCTAAAATGGATTCATTTTGGAGGCGGCTCCACGAGACAAATCAGGATGTTGTTATCAAAAAGATCGGTATGTGACTTAGAATGAAGATATATCCGCTAAGACGGCAGTAGCTCTCGACTTCTCCTTGTCAATCAAAGATGGCAAAGATATCCTAGGAACCTTGGAAATTGTTCATAAAGCACTGAATCAGGTGCTTAAATATGTCAAGGTGAGAAGATGTATCCCGTAGAAGCCAATACCTAACGGAGAGACAGGCATTCTCCCAAGAATCCTCACAGGATTGGAGCGTACCCATCAAAAAGCTTTCTCTCCAACTCGACACGATGAGGAATCAACGCACTAAACTTGGAGAAGATGTTGAGATCAATTTTGCTGCCCCGCCTCTTGAACAATTTATCGCTGATCCACTTCAGAAATATGTGAGGTCAGTAAAGCCTCATCACCCGGAAACTCTACGCTGATTATAATTTAGTGAATTATGATACGTCTATAACCCGGTTTTAACAGCAATTATGTCAAGTTTTCAATCATGACAAGGTTCACAAACGGGGACAATAATGTGGAAGCAATAAAGCAGAAAACAACTGAACTTGAAACCTCCTTTGAGGCGTATTCTGTACGTTATCTAAACTGGCATCGTGAGATATCTCTGAGTAAATTCAGATTGAATTGCATCGTTCGGTGGCAAAACTGGTCTCGGACACGGAAGGAAGATCATTCAAATCTCTCGTGCCTGTCAAAAACTGTATGTTTGTGTTATACAGAGGCCTTTTTCTGACTTATGGATAAAGCGATGCCCAAGAGTGTTGACCCAGAATCGAACGCGTACGGAAAGCAGCATAAGCAGTGTTTCAAAGGAACTCGACTAAAGACCCTTTCTGCCATTCGTCAATGGGTTGACGACAAAGACACGTCAAAGCGGATATTTTGTCTTTTGGATTTCGCAGGATCCGGAAAATCTACAGTTGCTAAGACTATAGCTGAGGAATGGGGGAAACGTCGCCTGTTTGCTCGGTTCTTCTTTTCTCGAGATACGGCGAAAACTTCAAGTACAAACTCGTTTTGTTTAACGGTGGCCAATGGGTTCGCCGGTCTTAATCCAGAATTTAAGAAGCACATAAAAAGATTCAGAAAACGACCTGATTTGGACCTTCTCTCATTCGAAGAACAATTTGAAGGTCTCATAGCTGCTCCTTTACGGGCCCTCAGTCAAGATTCCATCCTGATGATCGACGCGCTGGACGAATGTGATAATGAACACAAGAGACGTGAGGAATTATTGGAAATACTTTCTCGCCAGCAATCTTCTCTCCCCCATCTTCGGATACTAGTCACTGGTCGACCTGAACACAGTATCTCAAAGTGGGCCAGAAGTACGGCCGCAGTGCGTCTCACCAATTTCAAACAACTAGAAGGAAATGATGAAGATGTGGAAACCTATATCAGAGCTCGACTTCAAGATCTGCCACATCATATGCAAGATCGTATTTCTCTTGTGATACATGGAGCTGAAGGGGTTTTCATATGGGCACGTATCGCTTGCGATTTAGTGCTATCGGCTGTCAACAAAGATGCTTTGCTAGGAAAGCTGAAAGGGCATGTTCGCTTAGACGATTTATATCGAATCGCCCTAGAGCAATCGATGCCACAAGATGGCGTGTCGGAACAAGAAACAGCGATGATCCTCCAAATGATATTGTCAGTCAGGACACCCCTGTCCATTGTAGAACTGGACAAACTTGCCCCAAAACCTGGTGTCGTGGAAGAAGTAGTGACCCGGCTTGGCAGCCTATTGCTTTATGATAGTCCCGAAGACCCAATCAGGCTACTTCATACCACCTTCCGCGAGTTCCTCATAGTAGGGCAAAATATCAATGCGACTTTCATACAGCCAACTATTGGACATTATAGTCTTGCATTGGGGTGCATTCAACTGCTCAGTCATCATTCTGGCCAACAGGAGTCGGCGCTTGCCGAATTGGACGGTGTTTCCGAGAGGAAAGCAGTTTGAAGCTTGGGCAGTAAAGTTTTTTGACTTTATATTCAGGGCTTTTAAATATTCGTCCAAGTCTTGGGCATATCACTGCAGAATGTCGCCCAGAAAACTTGGGTTGAACGAGCGAATACTCGAGTTCGCAAGTAATAGGCTGAGGCCTTGGATGATACTTGTGGACAAATCGTACGGGATTAGCTTGGAGATATGTGCTGAAGATGTCTTGTCACTGGCTCGTTGCGTAATAGTGAGTTACGCAAACTTGTCTGCAAAAAATACTCACCTACTCAGTCACCACAAGGGACGGAAATGTTGCTCCACCGCAGTTTGGAAATGGTATGTTGATATATCTCTCACCTGTGCATTGCGATACCGATCTCACATTCTACGTCTTACAGATGGTACGTGACTGGGGTACGATGGACTGAGATTTGATGACCAAAAAAATATTTTTATCTGACATATAAAGAATGTGAGTACAAAATACAGACACGACGGCTCATTCTGTCTTTACCTTCACATACAACAGGAGGTATGTTTATTGCATTCCACCTCCTGCATGCACACAGTAGTCCCACATGCTCAAAATGGTTCATCGGCCGTATTTATTCAGCGGGTATGTCATTTTATCTACTTGTTCACTTTGAATATCAAAGTACCGTTTGTTAACGCCTCGTTTGAAGATGGTGAGTGGACCGTTGTCGAGAAATACTTGCTCCCTGATGCAACAACCCGGGTAGATGGTGGGTATTCCATGAGGAGGTCCATTGATCGCCCCATTTATTTGCTTAATTGTGGTCATAGGAAGTGAGCGTGAAATTCCAAGATGTAAGACTAAAGATTAACGGCGCCGTTTTTTCACAACTGGTGGGTGGGCTATTTGCTATAGGCAAGAGTATGACACACCTCACGATTTCTTATAGGAGGTCAGTACTAAGTACCGGCAAGAAGATTTCACCGACAATAGGCCCGTTTTTGCTCGCAGGGAGTGCGTATCAGCATCAATATGTTCTGAAACTCGCTAATGACAGGGTTGTGATTCGGATATGCTCGCAGATTGTGCGTATCCGTATCAAACGTTCCTATTTTCGCTAATGATAGTATCTTAATCCTTCCCTTCCCGCAGCGTGTGAGTACTGATATAATGAGCTTCGATTTTGAGTTTAACAACATCTTGGCCCTTTGATACTCGCAGATTGTTCGTATTCTCATCACAAAGTTCTAGTTTTCACAACTGATAATCCCTTGACTCTCTCATGCTCGCAGCAAGTGCGTATTCATCAAAGCATTTCTGTCTGTGTTACTGGCTCTACTCAGACACACTCCTGTTTATAGCATGTGCGTATCTCCATCAAAGCGTTGGCTTCCGTCACTGAAAACATTTTGACACTCCTTTTTTCTTAGTATGTACGCGCCTTTTTAATGCGTTCCTAACTTCGTTTCCGACTTTATTCTGGCATATTCGTATTCGCAGCAAGTGCGTACCTGAATCAAGACGTTAGAGTCTTCGTTTCTGGTGCTGTATTCGCTTATTCATGTTTACAGAACGTACGTACGGCACCGATTCACTTTAACCCGAGTTATTGATGCTATATTGATCTGGTCATGATTGCAGCTGGTCCGTATCTCCATTAGACCGTTATAACTCTCGGTAGTAACAATATCCTGATCCATGGCTGCAGTCGGTGCGTATATCAGATAGCTCTGGATTGTTATAGATCGAATACTGAGCCACTGATGCGCAGCAGACTGTGTGTATCCGCATTGAAGCATTTTGAACCGCCTTATTTACAAACTTCTGGTCCATTTATACTCATAGAAAGTGCGCATCTTCCCCAAAACATTGATTCCCGGTTCATTGTCAAGACATTGACCCGTTTATGCCTATAGCTTGTGCGTATCTCTGCTAAAACATTCTCGCTTTTACTATGGACATAATTTTGAATCGTTTGGTTTCACAGAAGGTGCGCATCTGCATTAGCGCGTCCTGAATTGACGCTAGCTATAAGACTCTGATTCATTTGAGCTTATAGAAAGTGCGTATCTTACTCAAAGTATTTTTTTGGTGCTTGAGAACGATGCATTAATCCATTCCATTTGCAGAAAGTACGTATTTATGTCTTAGCATCATCATTTCGGCCACTGAAGCTATATTGGCCCCGTTTGGGCTTACAGGCTGTGCGTATTTGTATCAAAAGACTCGATTATTGCTGCTGACGATTTAATGAACTCTTTGGGCTCCCAGAAAGTACATATTGCATCAAGGTGTTCCGGGTTTCGTTACTGAAACTATTTCGACCTGTTCATGGTCGTAGAATGTGCGTATCGGTAGAAAAATGCTGTGACCATCTTTGCTGATGATACCTTGACATATCCATATTTGTAGCGAGTGAGTATCTGTGTTCAAGTGTTGTAATTCCGTTACTAGCATTCTGTTGACCTTTTGGTATTTACAGAAGGTGTGTATCTGCGTCCAATCATTTCTATTTAGCTATAGATAGTATTTTGACCCTTTATTTTTCTCAGGACGTGCGTCTCTACATGAAATAGCGCTGATTCCCGTCAATGACACTACCTTGACCCCCTCGTGCACATAGCCAGTACGGGCCTATTTCGAAACGTTCTGATCGTCCCTACTAACAATATCTTGTACTTTTTACAATATTAGCGTGTACGTCTTTGCATTGATGGGCTGTTATTTCGCCACTGACAATATTCTGACTCGTTTGTTCTCGCAGTATGTATGTATACGCATCAAAGCATTTCAACTCTCGATATTGATGATTTTTTGGTCCATTTCACTTACAGGACGTACGTGTTTGTATTAAAACACTCTGATATGGGTAACTGACTACATGCTTACCCGTTCATACTCACAGCTGGTGCGTACCTGAAGAGAAGCAACCTGAGTACTATTGCTGACAAGTACCTGCTTGATTCATAATCACAGCCTGTATGTATCTGCATCAAGATGTCCTGATCTTTCTTATTGACATTTTGACCTGTTTGCGATCACAGCTTGTGCGTATTTGCGTTAACATGTTCTTACGTGCATCACTTACAATATCCTGGATCACTCGCGCTCACAGGATGTATTTATTTACATTGACGTGTTCTGATCTGGCCGCTGACGGTATCCTGACTCTCTTGTTCTCATAGTGGGTACGTATCTGTCCGAAACCCTTCTAATTTGGCCCTACTAACATTCTCTTGCTTACAGAAAGTAAATCTGAGGACCACAGTTACCTGAGCATTGTACTAACATTCTTTTGGCATTTGCTTGCTCGTAGCCTGTACGTATTCCGATTGGTGCATTCCCAATCTGTTACTGACAATACCTGTATATTTATCTTTTCATGCCTGCAGTATGTACGTGTTGGAATTAATCAATCTGAGTCCCGTTATGAATATGTTTGACCTGTTTATGCAAACAGTTTGTGCGTATCCGCATCGGAAGCGCCTCAACCTTCGTTAACAGCAATATTATGACCTGTTTGTAATTTTAGAAAGTACGTATCCCATCTAAATATGCTGGATTTCACTTTTAACAAGATATGGGCCCCTCCCACCCGTAGCCAGTACGCATCTGCCTTGAGATACTTGATTTCACTATTTTGACGTTAATTCGATTCGCTCATGCTTGCAGCCGGTGGGTATATCCATCAACGGTATCTTTGTCTCACTGCTGACAGTACCTTGGCCCCCCGTTTGCGTCTGTAGAATGTATGCATTTGCATTTAATGGTTCCAATTGACACTATCCTGACCTACTCGTTCTCGCAGAAAGTGCGCACCAGCTTCAAATCTTTCTGAACTTGACCAGTCATAGCACAATTGACCCATTCGTACTCTTAGTCGGTGCGCTTCTTCATCATATCATTATGGCGCTTGTAACTGACCTTCTCGTGCTGGTAGAGAGTACGTATCTGCTTTACAGAATCTTGAAACCTGATTTTGACAGTAGCTTGACTCGTTCGGGCTTGCAGCGAGTGCGTATTCACATCGACGCATTTTTACCTTCGCCACTAACATTTTCTTGACATATTGATGCTCTCAGTTTGTGTGTATTTGCATTCGATTGCTCTAACTTTGGTTGCTGATAACATCCTGACCCGATCACGGTCACAGCTTGTGGGTATCTATATCAAGGCACTTTAATGATCGTTATTGATACATACCTTGACGCCTACAGCACGTATGTATCTGCATCGCAGTGTTCAAATTTCATTAATGAGAATATCCTGACTTGTTGATGCCTACAGGAGGTACGTATCTACGTCAGACGTCAGAACGTTTCGACATTCGTTACTAACAGGACATTTACTCACTCACGCTTACAGTTTGTATGTATCCCCGTCAAAGCGCTTCTTTGCTCAGTTCTGACAATATATTGACTTTCTTTCCGCATAGCACGTGCGCATCTGCTTCTGGGCATCGTATTGTTGCCGCTGACGTCTTGATCCACTTGTGCTCATAGGAAGTACGTATGGACACCAAGGCTTCTTTATGGTTACTAATCACAACGCAACGACCCTTTCGGACCCACAGCCAGTATGTATCTGGAGCAAGGCATTTTAATCCCTTTCGACAGCAGGATACTGACTCGTCCACGCTTGCAGCTTGTGCGCATCTCCGTTATAGTGTTTTAGGACTCACCGTTGATAATACATTGATTTGCTTGGACTCACAGTGTGTACGTATCTGTATCACACTACCTTGATCTTTGTTACTGACAATACCTTGACCGATTCGTGCTTGCAGGAAGTATGTCTACATCAAAGTGTGTTTAGTCCTGCTACTGACAATATTTTCCCTTTTATGTGCTCCCAGAGGGTGCGTATTTGCATTAATGAGTCTGAAATTTGGTAGCAACGATTCGCTGACGATTTGAGCTTGTAGATGGCACGTATTTCTGAGTAGATATGGCCCACTTGCTCTCACTGACGATATCTTGTTCTGCTTGTTCCTGTAGAGCGTACGTCCTGTGTCAAGGAAGTCAATTATCTCTATTCCTGATACTCTTTCCGTCTACTTATGCTTGTAGGAGGTACGCATCTGCACGAACGCAACCTACAACCATCAGTGACACTACCTGCGTCTATAAATGTCTACAGGATGTCTGTCTTTATATCATTATTCTCACTTAGTAGTTCTGACGCCTTTGATACTTCCTACCATTTGCAGAATGTATGCTTCTGCACATTACTAACCTAGTATCCTCGCTAACGACCTTTTTTCATATAGTTAGTAAGTGCTCCCAATCTCCAAAATGCAAATTTTCCGCTGAATCTTCACCCTTCAGAAGGTATGAAGATGCATAAACCGCTCAAATGAGCTAAAATCAACGCGAATGTTTCTTTATAGGATGTACGTCGATCGATACGCTAGTCTCATTGTTAATATCTGACTGGAAATAGCTGGTATGCGTATACTCAAAGTGAATTCTGCGGTCTCCTGCTGATTTGGGCCCGTTATACTTTTAGAAGGTGCGTACTTGGCTTCAAAGGCTCTTTCTTTCTCACAAGGATGCACTTTGCCTCTATTTGTAGACCGTGGGTAGTATATTACTCCGCTGCTTTCGAAGACTGCTGATTCCTTTCGTCGTGGAACCTAAGAAAGTACGTGCTAATGCTCCATATTTACTTGTTCGACGTCCGTACTGATTTGCACCTGCAGTTTGTACGTATGAGCCTATATGAGGTTCCAAACATCCTTCTCATAGGCTGTCTAGGGAACGTTGCAAGAAACCCTCGTAAATAAAGGATTTGGTGATAAAAGCTAAGATTTGGTACCTCATACATTGGTTCAGTACTTGTGCCCATCACGTGTTTAAGTAATCTGACGTATCAAGCAAGGCTCTTGATCCAAGCTTCGGATAAGGAATGGTGCGGAGATTCTTGACTCAGGATGGAAGGGTGTAACAAGCTCGAAGGATGGTTGCTATATATTACTATGTTGCCAAGAACTTGTGCCCAAAAGCCTATCAACACGCAATCAAGTTCTACAGTTTCCTATTGTTCACTCTACAACTCCTTTCGGCCCCTTTCGCCCATCTCTTTCGTGGCTTCTGCCTTTGCCCCCGACTTGACTAAACGACCAATCCTCATCATCATGTCAACCCACATGATAGCCGGGACGACGAGAAACGGGATGAGAATGGCTAGGAGTGTCCTTCTCCCAACGTCTGACATTGCGTAGAATTTGGACAAGGCGTCGAGAGAAGTGTCCGCAGAGGATGGAGCGATGAACACGTCATGGGCGAATGTGATGGTCGTTACGAATGCGGCCGAAGAGTAAGCGAGAAGGAGAGGGTAGATTGCGGGTGTATCTGCGTAGACCAGTCAATGGACGAGCAAGTAAGGAAAACCAAAGGGAAGGCAAACCTTTGCTGAGACCAATCATGCCGATGATAAAAGATGGTATTTGGATACAAACTTCCATCCACATGAACATTTTCAAATGAGCGAATTCCCAGGGTCGTTCAACGAGCCCCCACGTAACCAGCACAAACGGGTCATTCGTCATTGCGGCGTAGTCGTCCGTAGCACCCTTGAGCAGTCGGTAGAGCGTACTGAAGCCTGGTGTGGTTTGAATGAATGCAGGATAGAGTGGAAGGAGATCGAAGAAGACAGCGCAAACGAGGTGAACGAGGAAGAAAGCGTAGTAAGTTAGGTCCAAGGGGCGTTGAGATAACGGCTTGACAGTCTTCTTTGCACCTATTGCATCCAGGGTAAGGCTCTAGTTAGAGGGTCAGTCCCGGGTGGGTCTGGGCCTCTAATTAGAGGGGTTTTCAGGGAAAAGGCGTTCGGGCGACTGAGAGTGAGAAAGTTATAGTAGCAACGTTCATGGTAGATAGTATAGGTACTTGTATTCCACGAAGTTCTTACTTAAAGCATCTAATAACCACCCTAAGAGCATTTGGTTAGCATCTCCGTCCTCATTGGGACACCTAAAATAGCCGAGGTGGAGGTTGATGCGAGTAGCCGAGGTGGTGTGTTAGACAAACAAGCTTTTGATAGTGGTTATTGTTGCTGCTACGAGAGGTCGTCCGCGTCGGCACTGCGTCGGGCAGCTGTTGGCGTCGGCGTCGGCGTCGGTGGGCCAGGGCCAGTGAGAAATCAAATAAAGTTTTGGTAGGAGCACACACCCATCGTTCTACTATCTAATGCAACTACTTATTTGACGGAGGGATGCGTCGAACCATGTCAGTAGCCATTAATCGACCCTCCCGTTGGCGTCACAGTCAAGCCAGGACCACATTCCCTCTCACCTCTGCTATCAAGATGATTCTATTTGTCTTTGAAACGTCACACAGCTTCCTCCGCTTGCATCATCACCCACCATGATGCCGCCCGCTACCTGGTGGCCACCACTTAATCACAGTGAGCGATAACGTTGTCTCATATCACTGTAATGACATTTTAAACTGTCCGGTAGTAAAACAGGGATGCCGCTTGTAGCTCTCTACCCACATCATAGTGATTGCAGTGAGGCTTGTGGCCAGTCTCTCACTACGCTCCCTCACCTTTGTGACTCTGCAATTGGTTGGAATCATGTACATAGTAGTTAGTAAGTATCAAATGAACATGCAGAGACTCAGTAGGTCCGATAAAAATGTGTTTATCATCCTCATCATCACATGCTAGACTCGACTCAGTATCCGCGAAATTCTCTCAGCCATCTTATCAAAGGTAACACACCATCATTAATGACATCTGCTAGCCTCACTAATACTTTATGCTATCTTCTATCCCCCTGAACCTATCCTAGATCTCGACTTTCGATCACCTAGCTTGCATCCCGACTCACTTTGCCGATCTCCCCACTTGATCTATTCTTGACTTTGAGAGAATCTGTTGCATTTGATTGGTTAGATCTCCATAAAGAGATGTTATCCGCAGCCTCCACTCAAATTCAATGAGTCGCTAGCCTGGTAGTGCTGGCTGGCGAGAGGCATCAATGGGATGCCAATAGAGGGCAGCAAGTAGCATCGCTGTGATGTTAGTACGGAATTATGGCAATGTGAATGGAAAGAGGTAGGCGGCGTCACTGTGATACGAGTACAGAGCAACAGGCGGCACCATTATGATGCGGGTGCTGTGATGGGCGCCACCACCGCCACCACCGCAGTACAAGAAGAAGCAAGACGACGGGTGTGTGCTCCTACCAAAACTTTATTTGATTTCTCACTGGCCCTGGCCCACCGACGCCGACGCCGACGCCAACAGCTGCCCGACGCAGTGCCGACGCGGACGACCTCTCGTAGCAGCAACAATAACCACTATCAAAAGCTTGTTTGTCTAACACACCACCTCGGCTACTCGCATCAACCTCCACCTCGGCTATTTTAGGTGTCCCAATGAGGACGGAGATGCTAACCAAATGCTCTTAGGGTGGTTATTAGATGCTTTAAGTAAGAACTTCGTGGAATACAAGTACCTATACTATCTACCATGAACGTTGCTACTATAACTTTCTCACTCTCAGTCGCCCGAACGCCTTTTCCCTGAAAACCCCTCTAATTAGAGGCCCAGACCCACCCGGGACTGACCCTCTAACTAGAGCCTTACCCTGGATGCAATAGGTGCTTCTTTGCGCGAACCACAACCATAACGACGAGTTAGATATCGAATTTCAAAGAAATAGCTTGGGTACAGGTGATACGATGGTGATAGTCAAAAGCAAGAAAACAGGCGCGCGCACCAATTTCGACCTGACGCCGCGCCGGCATCGGCACTGCCGTGTAGATATCCAAGAACCTGGCATAGACATCAAATATGTTCTTGATCGCAAATAACACAAGATTTTGTGCCCCTAAGTTAATGCTAACGAGGACCGCATATCACGGCGCTCATTCGGGGTCACTACACTAGATATGACGAGCTCACAGCTGATCTATAGAAAATATAAAACTATCCCAGATGAGAAAGTCGCTTATGCAGTTGGTGAGAGCCTAGAAGGTGCATGACATCGTCCTCAGGACTCAGAAATCCCATTCATTTATAATAAGTGCAGATGTGTGATCCATTTGAGCGAAGACCGCTCTCGCGTACGTACCTCTAGGTGAGGAGACTGGAAATCGGCTAGCGGGGTTTACGCGAACCTGGCCTCCAGCCTCTGGGCGACAGTGGGGAAATTCACTATCCCGCTGCCACTGAATATGTCCGTTACCCAGGGAGTGGCTACCCATAGAAGATTATACACGGAAAGTCGTATCGGTTATATCTTTGAGATGTCATCTTTTCACCACGATACATGAACCCGTCCCGGAAAGGGTTCAGAGGTTGAAATGCGGATAAGGATCCATCGTCAATACATGCCCTAGTGAGGAGACATCGCGATTATGCACGTGGTCGGCTTCACTTTCTGTTACATATGAACGGTGATACCATCAGATCATGTTCATCATCTAAATTTATGTGTTATACGTAAATAGGCGAGCAGTCCTTCTCTATAGTACGTTGTTTAATTGGAAGGCTGAAACTACACAAATGATGTGCAGAAAATAGGCGCCGAACGAGTGGCCCTCTTAGCCCCCACTACAACTATCAATGGCAGAAATGCCTCGACACTATCCAAAGTGGAACTGGGTTTTTGATGGCCCGTTGGGCCGTGCGTTCGAAGTGTTCAGCATGATCGTCACTCCACCATTTGGCTGGATCATGCTTTTGGTCATGTTATATGTTGAATATAAGCACCGCCAAATGAAACGGCGGATTCATAAACGAATGAAACAGGAGCGAGAAAATAGGATGAAACACTTTAGGGAAGCTGGCCTGGGGTACGAAATGTTTCCATGATGACGTAAGCGCACAGTTGATGAGAGCCTAGAAGTATCATGACATCGTCATCAGGACTCGATAATATCATTGGTTCATGGCAAGCATTGCTCTACGACCCGTTTGGGCGAAGGCGGCTCTCGCCGTAATCTCTGGGTGGGAAAACAGGAGTTGGCTGGACTTGCGCAAACCTAGCCCCCGGGCACCGGATGACAAAGCCGCAATTCATTAGCTCGCTGCCACTGAACGTTGCTAGGAGAGAGACTCATCATGTCAATAATATAGAATGTGGTACACAGAAAATCCCACCCATTACATCCTTTTTGCGATGTCATGTTTTATCACAATACAAGAGCCTACCCAAAGGATTTCAGATGCTGAAATGCGGATAGGGAACCGCCGCCGATATACACTCTAGTGAGGATACATCGCCATTACGTAGAACCAAGCCTACGAAGCAGCATGCCATTCCGCCTAAATGAATCAGGCATTAGGAGCCGCTCTCTTACGTCTTCCCCTAACCCCCTCTCTGAGTCTGTCCAGGACTTTGACAGTAGTATCCCAATCTATGCATGCTGAGTAATCGTTAGTGTCTTTGCATAATTGAGATATGGGGCGGTGGCGTACCATCTGTCACGCTAACGCCGTGCTTCAATCCAGCCCTTCCGCCTGGGGGTATATCCTGCCTTCCTTCGTTGAGGTTCGACTCTATCATAACACCCATGATAGCAGCGCCGGTTTCAGACCCTTCAAGCTGCTGCGCGATATCCTCTGCCACAATAGGCTGACGCGCATGTTGCTTGAGGGAGTTTCCATGAGAGCAGTCCACCTATCCTGGGCATGAGCGATGTCATGTAACAGAAGAGATCAGGAAAACGCACCATAACTCTGGCGACTACACCACCCTTTTTCAAGCTCGCCGTGCATTTTTCCACCCACTCCCTCTCATAGTTGGGTCCACTATTCCCACCCCTCAGAATAACATGTACATCCGGATTTCCCTCCGTCTCGACAATAGACGAGAGTCCCTCTTTACCGACGGACAGGAAGACATGTGGCGAGCAAGCAGCACGGCATGCGTCAATGGCAATGGAAGTCGTACCGTCCGTACTATTCTTGAATCCAGTAGGCATGGAGAGTGCGGAGACGAGTTCGCGATGTACCTGCGTATAACCAGCATCAGCAAGAGCCATCTAGAGAACACGAGGATAAGCGAGAATGGGGCCCCACACACACCTGTGATTCCGTTGTTCTCGCGCCGATAGCTCCCCAGGAGACAAGATCTGCAGTATACTGAGGAGAGATGGTATCGAGGAACTCGCATCCAGCCGGAAGACCGAGCTCGGATATCTGGAGCAGCAAAGTCCTCGCTAGACGTAGACCCTGATTGATAGAAAAGGTCCCATCCATATCCGGATCTTCAAACCATTAGACCGCGCCTGATCATAAAGCGACCAAAAGCACGCACCGTTGATCAAGCCTTTCCATCCGACAGTAGTTCTAGGCTTCTCAAAGTAGACTCTCATGACAATGAAGAGGTCCTCTTTGGCACCCTCCGCGTACTCCTGTAGTCGTGTCGCGTATTCTAGCGCAGCCTCGGGATCATGGACCGAACATGGACCCACGACGACCATGAGTCGATCGTCGATCCCGTGGAGTATCTTGGAAGTAGCATCTCGACCAGTTAGGACTGTATTGGCCGCCTTTTGTGTACTACACGAACAAAGGTCAGTACTGGTCGGATAATAGGCAAGGAAACGTACAGAGGAATGTCCTCTTGTAAGATCTGAGGAGGAACCAGTGGTCGGATTCGCTTCACACGTGTGTTGATTAGGAGCTTTCCGACTTCTTCAGCCGTCTCCCTCGCAGATTTCGGAGTATCAGCCGTATTGGATGTTCCGCTCATGCTAAGTGTCTATAGATGTATTTGGGAGAGTGTGGTTGCTGATTTCAAACACTGGGGTCGCGTCGAGTCAGTCATGATCGATGAGTGGCATAACAGCTTGCCTCGCAACTGTACTATTTACAACAGAAACAGAGACTAAGGTGTCTGTTTCGACAATTTTGACGACTCTAGAGTCTTTTATTGTGTGGAGGTGAGGTTTAAAGAAGCTCTCTTTGGATCCGGGGTCGGCCGAGTTCGGATCCTTTACCGGGGATAAGCTCCAGCCAATTGGGTGCCTTTTTGTTGTCAAATAGAGGATATCATATCAGAACTATGTAACAAATCGTGATAGCAATACAATGTGTCGTGTATCAAGCAGCACAGTCCATATTATGTCAGAGGAAAAGGAAAGCTTTTGAAGTTGTACAACCATCACTTTACATCGTTCCTTTCTTCAACTTTTCGCCGGCTTCCTTGAGCCCCTTGTCCCTCGTCAAACTTCCTTGGACGACCATGAATTCACCCTTGACTTTATCGCGGAAGCCGACCTTGGAGGGGCTACTGGCGGATGGCGAGTTGGGGGAGAAGGGATTGGCGAGCATGCTGGGAGTCGAGGAGCTCTCTTGGTTGCTCGCAGAAGGTACATCATCGTTATATGTCGTAGGAGATTCTTCTTCCTTATGATGAGCAGCACCATGTCCAGCCGGTGGATCCTTGTGCAGGACATGTCTCTCCCGCTTCTCCTCACCAGAATGGGTGGTCGGGCTAGAATCAGACACGTTCGCATCGAGAGAGTCTCCATGGGTTGCTGGAACAGGCACAGGCGCGACGGCGTCCCCAGCACTAGCACTCCTCTCGTGTCCTCTAGAGGCACTCTTGTCCCTCTTCTTCGTCAGCTTGCGGATGCTACTGAACCTGCCGCTCTTCGATGGACTGGATGGGCTCGCCTCGCCAGCACTGATGGAACCACTTCTATCGTGCTTCTTCTTGGGCGTCGTGTGCGTGGCCAGTGTACCGTCACCGGCAGGCTTGGCGCTGGCAAACTTTTCTTGCTCGTGGAGGCCCGCACCGGGCGTGGCGGGGATCACGACGTGCATAAAGGAGTCGGCGGGTGTAGCCTCAATTAGGCGGCTAGTTACATCGTGTTGCTTGGCCGCAGCATCCCGCTGGTCCTTTAGCCCATGGTCTACGGTGGCAGCACCGACGGCACCTGTGGCAGCCATTGCCGCCAGACCAGAGACGCCCTTCTTGTTGTGCTCGGGGTAGCCATCGGCTTCAGCTTCGGTGGAAGCAAGAGTCATGGGAGTGGTGCCTCCGACAGCTTGTGTACTTTCGAGACTCTTTTGGTCATCCTTGGGAGGGAGAGAGGGAGCGGTGGAAGGATATGAATGCATGGGTGGGACGATTTCCGACTTGTAGGCTTCTGGATCGGCCGCTTTGCTCAGAGCTTCCTGAACATCTGCATCAGGAGAGACGGTGCTGCCGACGATCGGACCAGCTGGCGATGAAACCGCTGGAGTAGTCGTATCCACTAACTGTTTAGGAATCAGCGTAGAGATGGTATCGTTTTCAGTTTGGTTTGGGCTGAGAGCTGTCGCTATAACACACAGCAGTTAGAAATAGACCTGGAGACTGTCGAGAAAACGTACGAAGATATGCAGCAGCGCCAGCTGGGAGGATAGCTGCGGCTTTTTCTGACCAGGTGGAACCGGTGCTTTCACCCTTGACCGGAACCACTTTTGGAACAGGCTGCTCGGTTGTAGTGTCTACTGCTTTTGGCTGTACAGCGGTGGAAGGGGCAGGGGTTTCTGTATCAGCAGTTTTACCGGTCATTGAGGCAGCTATTACAGAGATCAGTGAGGGTATAAAAGAAGCACTATATTCGCTTACGTAGGTATGCTGTTGCGGCACCAATGACGCCGGCGGGTAAAACGCTTGCGACATTGCCCAAGAGCGTTTTATTGTCAGCAGTGCTATCGGCTGTCGCATGAGGAACCGTGTTGGTAGTCGTGGCGATGGGATGTTCTTTGGTGGTGTCGGTCGGGTGAGCTGGAGGAACAGCATCTGCTGCCGTAGGGCTCATTGTAGGTTGCATCGACTTGGCTACTTGGAGTGAGAATACATCATTATGTTACACTGTGGCTTACTTACGTAGAACATTCGTGGCGGTGTTCATGACGCTAGCAGGAACGACGGCAGCAGCCTTGTTTAGGATCGTTGAACCACTGGCTGCGACAGTTTCTTTGGCAGCTGTAAGGTAAATGAGCATAAGGAACAGTTCGAGAGTAGATTCCTAGTATACTCACGCATATAGCTCTGGACGGTACCTGGCACGGTCTTGAGAGTCTCACCAAAATACTTCATGTCTTCTGTAATAGGGACAGGAGTGCCTGGGTTCGTCCCGTTCCAAGCGCCTGGAATGTGCATATCTACGGTGTTGATGGAGTCCTGACGATGCATGGGAGGAGCAGCAGCTATGGGGCCAGAATGCAAGTCTGTAAATGCGGGAGGGTGTTGAACGGTGGCCATTATTAGAACTGAGCTCGTAGATGATGATGGTAGGAGTAGGAGATCAAGTTTGGGTATTGCCCTTGGGTGGAGCAGTGACGGAAGGGGCTAAATATTCAGGGCCGACCGACGCAGGGAGCCAATGATGTCATGCCGTGGCTGGTCACTCGCGCACTTAAGAAATCAAACAAAATTCATCAAAAACAAAAGCGTTTGTAGTTCGTAAAAAATACAAAAACGGATTGGGGACACGGAACGCTGGATGCAGGATACCCAAAAAAAAACAGGACCGAACCTCGAGCGAATATCATACAAAATGCGCGTATAATAATGAGAACAACGCGACCGAGACTTTCCGCAAAAGAAAAACGAAACTCATGCATAGCCAGCGAGAAACCAGTTCACGCTTGAGCCTGCTTTGCACCTTCTCCATCAAACGCGTCCATGTCGATTGCAAACAGTTTCTGTTTGGAGATTCGCTGGACCATACTCCACGGGCTTGGCTGTTCCCAGGCAATACCAGCCGGTTTCGCCTGACGATCCGCATTTGGACTCGGCTCCTTCTCGCCTTCAGCAGTGATGTAGGCACCACCACCATATGTCCGTGAGGGTGTAGACAAGAGCTCAGCTACAGCTTGCTCCAGCGAGGTTCGCTCAATGCTGCGACGTAACGGACCAGGTGTCATCGTGAGCGCCTTGGCGGGGGATTTGGGTAGTTGGGCGACAATCGGTTCAGACTTGGTAGGTGGAGGCTCCGGTTTCGAGGGGCTTGCTTTACTTTGCTTGCTCGACTTCTTGCTCGTCTTGGAAGAGCTCTCTTCCTTGATCAAGTCTTCCCATTTGGTCGCCTTGACGCTCCTCATACCCCAGCTGGCCCAGGGTACACCTCCAGCACCATCATCGTCCCCTCCAATCTCCTCGTCATCAAACACGTCTTTCCACACCACTTCTGGACGACCACGGAGGTTCTTGGCTGGATGAAGGACATCACCAGCCATGATCCTCTTCTCTTCTTGACTGCGCCGTAGGGCACCAAGCCAACTGTCGATAAGTGCGATGCGGAAAGATTGTAATGGCGGTCTCCAGGGGCTAGGCTGGGAAGGTGGCGCGGCAGGAGTTGTTGGGACTGCTGGCTCTACAGTTTCGGAAGATACAGTAGGCAGCGGGACGGGTACAGCAGGGCCAGTAGGCGTTGCTGTAGGCTTTGGCTCTATCACGACGGGAATGACGCCGGTACTGGCGGCAGGATCTACGGCATCTTTCTTTTTCTTTTTCTTCTTTTTCTTCTTCTTCGCCGCAACGTTGCCGTCATCGTCGAACAACCCAGCAGTGACGTCTTCAGCATCCTCTTCATCATCGGGAGCACGACGATTCCAGAGGTTGTCGGTGATAGCTCGCGCATTTTGGAGGTCATTATACAATGCGAGTGCTTCTCCAACACGGATTCCGCCAACCTGTAAAGCTCAAGTTCAGCATTGTACGCGTTATGAAAAGACTGGGTACATACCTTGAGGATCTCCTCTAGGGCCATTTCAAAACATTCTACGCGTGTCTCTTCGTCTTGTGGGAAAAGAAGGGCTGCTTGAACGAATGCTTGGGCACTTGCAGCGCTGCGTTCTTTTGCCACTTCTACGGCAGAACGGCCACCGCGCGGACTTGATTGGCCCATATCGGTAATGATCTTGCCATTCTCTCTAGCATAGAAACCTTGGAAACTGAAAAGTAGTTAGTATGGAACCAGCAGTTTTGCCGTGAATTACGAACAAGAATGCGTGTGCGATATCTAAAACAAGGGTTGGTCATGATGCTCCAAAACTATAGAAAGCAGAAGCACGCACGATAGACATAATCAGATACGTAGACATCCAACTTGAGATCTTTATGCGTATACGGACTCATCAAGAGAGTAGAAGTCGACTCGAATAGATTAATCGATCCTTGGAGTAACTCGGCAAGTAGGTCGTTTCGTAATAATGAATTACGCGAGTCTTGTTTTATGTAGGTGTATTGCTAAAAGCCGCCAGTTAGTGGACCGTCACATGAAGAACCACGCAGGAAACTCACAGCAATGAGAGTATGGCCGAGTCGAATTCTAAGATCCAAATGAGAACCCTAGTGCCAAAACACCCTGTAAGACTCACTGTACACCACGCGCAAAAACGCCTTCGAATACCACTTCCACACGCTGCCTGGCATCGCCTCGCCCGTAAAGCTTCTTATCAGGGCCAGCTCCCCAAGACGCATTCACCCAGTCGATGGTATCTAGCGCTCGCCCATATTTCTGGATGGCAAGTTGCGTATAACCTTCTTGCTCCTCCAGGATAGCAGTGACGACGTGATTCCCTGACGTATATCAGCCTGGGGTAAGACCATAACGGAAAAGGCGGAACGAACGAATAAAGCTAGCAAGTGCACGTCGGGTGCTGATGACGCCTTTGCCTTGTACGCGTGTCTCGGCTTCTGCGAAGATATCGTCTAGTTTTGCATCTCCAGTGCTCAATTCGGACCAGTCCGTATGCCGACTATCCGCACTATAGGAACACAATATCCGATTAGACCTGGAACCGGTTTCGTCATTTTGGCTTACTAGATTTGCCATGCCAGCTGCTCTGTAAAGTCTTTACGAGCTTCGGCGGATTTGAAGCCTACGACGCGAGGATCTAATAAGATACTCTGAACAAGTATCTCAATCGCTTTCTGTAGTTGGAATCAGGCGCAGAAAGGCAGGAAAGATCCAATGGAGCCATACCAAGGGCTCTCCAGCTTCGACGTATTGGATCTTGGGGAGTTTATGATCGCGTGGAAGTCCAGACGGGTGTTTCAACTTGAACAATTCTTGATGTCCTTGCATCCAAACTACCACAAACAGTCAGCATCACTCCCAAAGAGCAACCAAGAACCCTACGCCTCTGTGCCCGAATCAACCTCCACAACTATCAAAACCACATCAGCAACAAACTGCAACGGCAAGAAACGAACTCACGGCACTCTGTCTCGGAATCATATCAACCGTAACCTTTTCCTCCCACTCGCCCCTCTCTGCCCGCTTGACAATCTTCCTAACAGGCAAGATCCCAGCAGCCTCTTTCTCCTTGGTAGGCCAGGGCATATACGCCGCAGCAAGCGCTTCGTCAATAGCCTCAGGAGACAGTGGCAACTCGTCAATGTTCATTGGGGGAGTAGGGATACCATGTCGTCGTGGTGGAGAAGGCGAGAGGACCTGTGGGCGTGGAGAAACATGGTTGATAGACGAATCGGGGGTGATAGGTGCGATTAACGGCTCCGTACTCGGCCCAAGAGCGCCAGGTATCGCCGGAACCGGTGGTATCGGCGCAAGGGTCGAAGTCGTAGACGAATGATGTACAGACTCGTGTTCTGAATCGGTCTCGTTTGGCAGCTCGTCGATCCGGAGATGAACAGAGGTAAAGGGTGTGACGGGCGGACTCTTGATCAAGATTGCACTGCTATTGATCACTTCGGTACGCCAGCTCGCCGAGCTCGGGGTGTTGGTGGTGTTGCCTCCGCCGCCTCCTTTCATACGCGGAGATGTTATCCCAACGCTCGAGCCGACCGTTTTCCAGGGTGGTGATTCTGGACGCGGCACGATGAGCTGCTCGTGGTTGTGGCTACTGTTGTTGTCTTCTACAGTGGCAATGGAAGCGAGTGGGGCCGGGGAAAGCGTGGTGGATTGGGGTGTACGTGGGGATAGAGAATGAATAAGGGGTGATCGTGGGGAAGAAGTAGAGAATGTTACATTAGGTGGGGAAGGTTTCGTAAACGCAGAACTCGATATAGAATTACTCGGACCGGCCTGGAGCGAGCGCCGATTAAGGGAAGATCGTTGACTAAGGGAAGATTGACGTGAAAGACGATGAGAAGGTGATTTGTACATGTTAGTGTTATTGTCGAATGGGATCCCAGAACGTGAGGTCATGTCTAGCGAAGAACGGTCTCTGGAAACGGTGCGGATGACTGCTGGCTTTGGTGATTGTACAAAGTTGGGTGGGGCCGTAAACTTGGGAATGGTCGATGCAGAGGGTGCTGGTGTGGGCAATGGAGGGAATGCCGGGCTGTTTGGAGCCGTGGGTATGTTGGCTTCCGTGGTAGGCGGATTTGGTGTAAGGAAGGCGGGACCGCTTTCATGGTGGGGTGATAATCTAGAGACATCGTGTTCCTCTTCCGATCCAGACAATGTCCGAATACTTCTGGGAGATGCGGTCAGGACCGACGTCAGGTGTGGACCAATGGTATCCAATGGTCCGCTGAGCGGTTGTGACTCGTCCGACACAGGTCGTTGAATGATAATCGGAATGCCGCTCTCAAACGAAAACGGCGTCGTTTGCCAACCGCCTTCGAGAATAGGCAAATGCGGCAGAATGACTGGAGGCGCCGGCTGTCGTTCTCGCGTCTGATCAGGCGCCTTTACGAGAGAATTGACACTGGAACGTTTCGAAGGTGTTCGAAAATTGTAAAGCTCATCGCCGGTGAGGGATTTTGACCGGCGTCTACGTGGTACAGGAGGGATCCCAGACGATTTCACTGGTAAATCCATTCTTTCACCCTCACTCAACTCCCATCTAACTTTTTTCTTTCGTTCGCCCGACCATCGGTCCTGCTGGCGACCTTTTGTCGCTACCTCGGGATCGCTGGCCGTGCCACCTGTGTGTGCATCTTCTTCAGGCGTAGAGTGGTATTGTTCGTCGTCGGCATCGTCCACAAAAGCATCACGTCCGAGATAG
>KN824454.1:0-11027 GCA_000827415.1 Serendipita vermifera MAFF 305830
GTTATTCCCCTCGATTATACATTCGGTGGTCTGGCCGACAGCCTCGTCAACTTTAGTAGCGAGATGTTCCTACCAGACTTCTGGTGTAAAGAAATTGACCCGTCTCAGAACTCCGTCACCCCATCCGCCGTCTGGTGGCAATGGCAAGACCCAAGCAAGAAGGTGCTCGAAGCCATAAACAAAGAAGGTCACTTGAGGATCGAGACGGTCTGTAAAGAGGTGGAATATGTCGTCGTGCTCGTCAAGAAGGGAGAAACGGAGAGCGGGATTCCAATTGGTTCGTCTGTTTTGGAGGAACGGTTCATTTCTCATCGCTGACACGGTGGCAGATGTTCCGAGGACAAATCGACCGCGGGCATTTGATTATTTTCAAAAGTTATTCCCTGAATACGTCGTGTCGCGTGTGTGCAGGCTACATGGTGCAGAGGCGGCAAACGAGGTATTCGACAATAGGTCATTTCGACATCAAACAAACCCGCTCTTTGTCGAATTACGGTCCCAAGTCCCGAAAACTAATACTCCCGTCATTGGATTCACTAATGCAGCTACAAATATGGACAAGGGAAAGGGAAAGTCGGTGACCACCTAGAAGGTGGTGTCTTGCGTTTCGATCCTCGGGGCGTCTTATTGAGTGTAAACTATATTCATCTCTATGTATAACAGATCTTTTGGTCGATGGAAGGTAGTCTCCAGGCCCAAATTCCATAGTTTCACATCAATTTACCCAGGCTCACCGTCGCTCACTGCATCGCAGGCACTGGTTTCGCGCATGTACTTTGATGTTGATTTTTGGCGGCCGGAAGGTACTGTTTCTCATGTGCGTATGGTATCCTGTCTAATACTGCGTAATCCCTCTTAAAAACGCCGTGTTCACTCTCGCACAACAACCGTATAGCAACCCACTTAAGCCTGGTGATATGGGTAAATCCTCCAGGATCTCGTCGTTATAGTCCACGAATCCTTATGTAATGATTGCTATGGAGCCTAAAAAGGAATGGATTGGATTCGCACAACCCAGTCGACCACTTGACTACAGCGTCACGAGTGCCTCAAGCCGTCCCAACATACCTATGCCATCATTGGTGAGCCAACCGGCCTAGATACATAAGGGACACACAAGCTTGTAAGGGTACGCACCTTTTACACCTTGCCTCCTCATCCGCTTCCGCTGAGCACTGGAGTTCCCTTTTGTGGAATCGTGCATCCCTAGCGGTCATAAATGTAATCTCGATTCGCTACCACTGAGGATGCTCTGAATCTAGAACCCCAACAGATGGTTACTTAGCTTGCCAACACATTGCTCTGCTATGATCGTCGGTCATAACCGAACACATGCACATTTAGCGACCATCAAAGCAGAGTATGTACGAGCACAAAGATATTCGGTGGGAATCAAATACAACATCAAACACTATTAGACACCTCCAACAAGATCCAGTCTACCATTTCACCGCCCCATGTGGATGAAGGGCACCCAAGACAAAAAGTCCGCTCCTGATTCTCGAAGTTCCTTCACTGCTTCATGCAAAGCTCGAGCAGCTTCCTTCCTGCTGGGTATTCCATCCTTCAGCATCCGTTCATACACGGCTTTCGTCACCTTTGGCGCATCCTCATCTTGAATCGACCACATTGTCCCTATTACTCCCTTGCATCCTGAAAATAGCATTCCAGCAGCCAAATGCACTGACTCCTCTGCGACCTTTTCGTCTCCGGTCGCTGTCTGGCATGCAGATAAGAAAGCAAATTCTGCTTTTGGAAAAGGTTCGCGGATGAGTTCCGAAAGCTCCAGGATCCTGTCGTGGAGCAAAAACCCGCTCTTCATCGAATGTTTGTAGTCTTGCACGCCGTGGCAGGCAAGGTGAATCCAGTTACTTTCCTTCATTGATTGTAGCACTCTGGCTGCTGTTGCCTCGTTGCTCATCAAGCTTTGGACGCGGATATCACCCGCGATATCTTTGATTTGCCTAACTTCTGTTTCTGTGCCTGGTAATGGATGCGTGTATGGTGTGGACGGTTGAGCGACTGTAAGAATCTGAAAGTCCCTGGTGATATCTGGTTGCGACTGGTCGAGTATGGCCGTTAATGTTGGAGTGTACGAAGAGATAACATAATCTGATATCTTTTCTCCTTCTACGTCTGAATCATACTTTCCGGCTGCATGAATCGGTAAGAACGCAAATGGCCCTGTTGTACACCACCAAATACGAGAATTATTTCCTGGCTAAACGAAATGGGAACGAGAATGTGTTAGTGCAAGCGACACATAGCTATAGGTTGAGAGACGCACTTGATATGCGAGGCCATCGAGAATAGGCTTCACCACATGAATCCACAGACTAGAGAGTACACCCTTGAACATTTCATCTTTATCACGAACATATGCTTCACGATCCGATTTTCGCATGTCTCTGGCTCGGACTCTCGCCAATGACAGAAAATGGCTGAAATCCCGGAGCAAGCATTCACTCATATCATGGGAAAGGCTCTCGAGTGGAATATCGACTATCGAAGTTGGATGTTGTGAGTCGTGGGATATGAGTACGAGTGCGTCGCATCGATATTCATGTATATTAATGATGACAACTGGACCATCGTGAGCCGCGGGGGCCAACTTGTCGAAGGACTTTGCCTTGAGGAAGTTTTCAAAGTTGGGGAGTTGTCTTACTTGCTCGATAATACTATCCCGCTCGGCGGCCAGTGTTGACGCCTTATTTGCAATGTCTTTTAAAGAATCTGGTTTAGACTTCTCTAGATAGTGATGGCGAGATATAGACGCTTCAAGACGCTGCGAAATGTGCCGTAAGCGGATCGCCAGTTCTGGATGAGCGTTATGGAGGTCATCCAGGGGATTGCGAAGACTAAGGAGATTTTGCCAAACAATTGATCTACCATATTCAGCCCATTGAACGGCAGTCTTGTATTCTTGCATCTCGATAGCAACAGCTACCGCAAGGCGCACCATCTCGCTCGCTTTGGTAAGTTGGGCATGTTGATTTATGAGTGGCGTGCCGAGCCAAGCGACCTGGGGTAAAAGATCTATGGCATAACCGATCGCAGTAAGAGGAGATTGATTAGATAAACGGGAAAGTCGAGCCCATAAGGACGCTGATGTGAAGCGGATCATGGATGGCCCAGTGGGTGAAGTTGCTGAAGTAGAGAGTGAAAGTATTGCACTTTGAAGATCAGTGAAGCGATTGTTTGTTCTAAAAAGGTCGAGGAATGCTTGCCCGAGATTGCTCAGTAGGCCTGATTTGTCGGGATGACCGTCTGGCGTGAGATCAACAGCTACCTTCAAGATTGAAATTGCCATTTCAAGATCCTTGACGTCTCCATAGCGCTCAAAACGTAATTTCCCGGATCTCCCGAGATTGTTAAGCCGGCCTGGTTTGTCGGGATGACCGTCCGGCGTGAGATCGACTGCAGCCTGAAAGAGTGAGGCTAACTTTTCTAGATCGCCGACACCTCCGTAGCGCTGAAAACGTAACTCGACGGAGAGACCGACATTGTTGGTCAGACCTGGCTTGCGGGGATGACCGTCTGGTGTAAGATCAACTGCAGCTTGAAAAAAAGCGATTGACTTTTCCAGGTCTTCAATGGCTTCACAACGCTCAAAACGTAATTGAACGCAGGTCCCGAGATTGTTAAGCCGGCCTGGTTTGTCGGGATGACCATCGGGCATGAGATCAACTGCCGCCTGAAGGAATGAAATTGCCATTTCGAGGTCTTCGAGGTCTCCGTGGCGCTCAAATCGTGACTGAACGGAATTCCCGAGGTTGTTAAGCGGGGCTGGTTTGTTGCGATGACCGTCTGGTGTGAGATCAACTGCAGCTTGAAAGAAGGCGATTGCTCTTTCTAGGTCTCTTATGTCTCCATAGCGCTCAAAACGTAATTGAACGGAGATCCCGAGACTGTTAAGCCAGTCTGGTTTGTCAGGATGCGCGTCTGGCGTAAAATCGACCGCTTTTTGAAGGAATAAGATTGACCTTTCCAAGTCTTCTACGACTCCATAGCGCTCAAAACGCAACTGAATGGCGGTCCCAAGATTGTTAAGTCGGCATGGTTTGTCGGGGTGACCGTCTGGCGTGAGGTCGACTGCTGCCTGAAACAATGTGATTGATCTTTCCAGTTCCTTGCATTCTCCATGACGCTGAAAACATAATCGAATAGAGTTGCCAAGATTGTTAAGCCGGGCTGGTTTGTCGGGATGACCCTCTGGCGTGAGATTGGTCGCTGCTTCAAAGAATAAAACTGATCTTTCTAGATCCTTGACGTCTCCATAGCGCTCAAAACGTAGTTGAATAGAGATCCCGAGACTGTTAAGCCGGCGTGGTTTGTCGGGATGACCTTCTGGAGTAAGATTGACTGCTGCTTGCTTGAAGGATATTGCACTTTCGAGATCTTTAACGTCCCCGTTGTGCTCAAAACGTAATTCAATAGAGTTTCCAAGATTGTTAAGCCGGTGTGGTTTGTCGGGATGACCGTCTGGAGTGAGATCGACTGCTGCTTGTTTGAACGAGATTGCATTCTCAAGATCTTTAACGTCACCATGGCGCTCAAAGCGTAGTTGAATGGAGGTCCCGAGATTATTAAGCCGTCGCGGTTTGTCGGGATGACCGTCTGGCGTGAGAGCGACTACTGCTTGTTTGAGTAAGATTGTCCTTTGCAGATCTTCGACATCTCCATAGCGCTCAAAGCGTAGTTGAACGGAGGTCCCGAGATTGCTGAGCAGGCTTGGTTTGTCCGGATGACCGTCTGGAGTGAGATCGACTGCTGCTTGCTTGAACGAGATTGCATTCTCAAGATCTTTGTCGTCACCAAGACGCTCAAAGCGTGATTGAACGGAGGTCCCAAGATTGCTAAGCCGGCGTAGTTTATCAGGATGGCCGTCTGGAGTGAGATCGACTGCTGCTTGTTTGAAGGATATTGCACTTTCAAGATCTTTAACGTCACCATTGTGCTCAAAACGTAATTCAATAGAGTTCCCAAGATTGTTCAGCCGGGCTGGTTTGTCTGGATGACCGTCTGGTCTGAGATCGACTGCTGCTTGTTGAAGTGAGATTGCCCTTTCCAGATCTTTGATGTCTCCATGCCGCTGAAAACGGGATTCAACGGCGGACCCGAGATTGCCAAGTAGGCGTGGTTTATCGGGGTGACCGTCTGGAGTGAGATTAACCGCTGCTTGAAACAATGAGATTGATATTTGCAGATCTTCTATGTCTCCAAGTCTTTTAAAACGTAGTTGAACAGAGAGACCGAGATTGTTAAGCCGGGCTGGTTTGTCGGGATGACCGTCTGGCGTGAGGTCGACTGCTGCTTGAAACAATGTGATTGATCTTTCCAGTTCCTTGAATTCTCCATGACGCTGAAAACATAATCGAATAGAGTTGCCAAGATTGTTAAGCCGGGCTGGTTTATCGGGATGACCATCTGGCGTGAGATTGGCCGCTGCTTCAAAGAACAAGATTGATCTTTCCAGATCCTTGACATCTCCATAGCGCTCAAAACGCAATTGAATGAAGGTTCCGAGATTATTAAGAGGGCCTGATTTGTTAGGACGGCCGTCTGGTATGAGATCGACCGCTGCTTGTTGGAATACTACAGCTTTATTAAGGTCATCTGGAGTTCCAGATTGTTTAAAGCGTCTCAACAACAACCTCGCTAAATCTTCGAGAGCCATCTGCTTCCTGGGGTCGCCGTCCCGCATAAGCTTAACCGCTCGCTCCCAAATAGACACCCCCTCATTTATGTCTTCATTGTTGCCGAGTTGATCAAATCGAGAGGTATGGCAGTTTGCCAGGTTAATAAGCCACTTGGGTTTGTCTTGATCGTCGTCCCTCGTGACTTTTACTGCGTTCTGGCACAGAGCCATTGCTCTATCAATGTCCACAACGTTCCCCTTCAAATCAAAGTGCTCCAGTAATGCCGCTCCTAGACGACTCGAGTGTTTCGCAAGTCGTGAGTCAAATGCCGGTGTACACTGTATAGCTTCTTCAAGAATGGAAATTGCCCTTCTTAGATCCGCGACTGCTCGATTGCTATGGTACAGTAGATAGAAATCCCATCCGATATGATTCAGGTCGTGTGCACGGGTATTGCTGTTTCCCATTCGATGCAAATTCGCATATTTTTTTTCCAAGTATTCATGTGGGGATGTTTTCGGGCCCTCAGCCATCGAAGGTTCCTTCACTTTGTGGTCGTCTGGAGTGATTTGCTCAGGTACTGGATTTCCTTTGTCAGAAGATGCTTTAGCCAGTATAGAATAGCAGTTTACCTCCACTGGTAGCTGTTTCTGCAGGGATAATGTACATAGGTGACGATGAGACTTTGACAGAACACTTCATGATCATTTGAACGGTAGAGCGAGAGTCGCACGTTGGTATTTCATAGTAATTTACTAGTTCAAAAGTTAATAAATCGAGTTAAGCGACAAAATCGAAGTAATACAATTCGGTCGCAATTTCATCTGCGCTGAAAGATCCAAGGTTTCGACCACCGCTAAGGCGAAATTTTCCTTCCCATTCATTGTGTTCGCCATGATCATCATTGAGACATTTTCACCAACTTCTAATCTATGAAAGGCATCAATGTCAATGGTGCAACATCGGGTATGGCTTCTTACATTTTGAGGGCCCCAGTCATCTTCCAAACCCCACTTTGTGGGGTTTCGGGTGCAAATGGTGTCTCTCCATGAAATTCCTCATTTACCATCAGCCTGACGGATAGGCGCGGATTGCCAGCAAGAGAGGGGTGGAGAGGCAATGCGGATTCAATGAGTATGTCTATTCAGCTTGATTAGGTGGTATAACGAAACATGCGAGTCATTTCTCGCCTTCTAGCTCCATGGTGATATGATGGGTTGATAGATCGTGGTCGGGTTGCGTCTGTACTGATTCGATAGTAAAGTTTAGATCAGGAAGGAGAAGAGAGACATCTATGGCTCTTAAATATTGCCTATGAAGGATCTCATGTGTATATTGAGAAAAGCACGAGGCCGGTATTAGATTTCTGAGCCGTTATTTTGGCTGCTTACTGAATATGAGGCAGGCTATCCGATTGATCCTGTGAGAATTTTGTGTTCCCAGTAAAAACTTTCGGCCCACTCTCCATGTTCAGGCTCTTACACCATCCTGGCAGCTTATACACGAAGAACCGGGAACTCACGTCCTTGAGAGCTCCACTTCAATCGAATCTACGTTGGATAATGTCTTAAATGCATCAGGAATGTGAGGGTAATCCGTATCTGGATTTCCGCCGATGTAAACTGACATTCAAAACAAAGGAGGCAGTGCTAGAGACGCAGTTGCAGCTCCAAACCCATTATTTCATTACGCATAGTGCTTGTATGTTGTTGGTGCGCGTGCCTCCTGTTGATTGGTGTGTCTAGACAGGGTGGCGCGAACGTATAACCGGGTGATGCCTCTAATGTGCCTGGCTAACCAGCAAGAACGTGTACCTTACCTTTTCTCAGGGATTGACTCATCTCGGGGGAACATATGCGGCTGTTAATTGGCAGCCAGCAAAGAAGGGCTGTGTTCGTTTTGTTTTCTATTTTTCCAGTCTCTATCGATAGCCCGTCTCATCTGGTCCAGCCTGTCCAGAATTCATATAGATTGAAGATACCCTCTTCCTCTATGCACTATTCCGCTCTTCTTTGGCTTCCTTTAGGGAGCAGTGACCTTAATTGGTCGTCGCCCATTTTTGGATCTCATAACCGAACCCTTGGAAGTGGCAGCCGGCAGACTCGGTCACTCATTGATTGATTCTCCCTTTAGCTTCCATTTAATCATTCATTCTGGCATATCCGTGCCCCATCCCTGCCTAATGCTTTCTTTACGGATCCCGTCTTTTCTCTTCTTCCACGGATCCGACTGGTGTTCTATCTTCGCTAATAGTCCGTCTCTTTCCAGTTCAAAAGCCCCCATTTTCACTGCAATCTTTTAAAATCGTTAGTCAGAGAAATATATCCTTGTTATAGGCGTTTTGGAGATGGAGGCTATCCGCGACCAAGAAGGCATTTATCAGATTCAGATGTAAATTCTTGCACTTTGAACCCAGAACCTCGATAAACGGAACACACATTACATCTCCTAATGCTTTAATACAACGACTCTCGACCCAGACCAATGGCAGCGCTGAATTGCCCAAGTGAGAGATGAGAAGATCCAATGTACGGACGAGTTAGAGTGGAAATAACTTTATTCAAGACTTGGAAAACGACATTTTTAGCCCATTGAGATGAACTAGACCAAAATAGGCAAGTCTAAAAGGATGGACACTGAGCTTCTCCATTCGTAGTTATCAAAGATGAGCTTCTAGCACTCATCCACAGTAGCTGGTCCCAGCCTTGCGTTACTCTCTCATTTGGCCTTCGGTGGGAACCCTGCCATCGTTTGTCTGGGTAGTTGCGGGGATAAGACGGCTATTAGATAACGTGTGAGCAGTAAAATCACCAGATTCGACACGAGATTTCTCCTCTCTGCGCTAAAGATGAGGGGGACTGCGGTTAGCTAGGTCGATGACAGACGTGGACCACCAAAATTCCAACGCAACAAAAACAAACTGTCTAACGAAGGTTAATAGCTCGCTGGTGGAGGTTGTTAGTAGGTCAAAGAGGGCGAAGCACGCGGCTGCGACGTTTTGGACGACATTCGTCGGACTCGAGAAGCCTTCAACGATGTCGTTGGTGTCGTCTCCGTCAACAATGACCCGTTCAAGTCAGGGGTGTTCTCCTCGAGGTGCCAGACGTCACTTCGCAGTCCAGTTGTGGACCATTGTGGGGGTTGTCGAAGTAGACTCGTCTCCGCTGGTCCTAAAAGAGTCCCCGTAGGTAGGTACTGGGACAACAGCGAATGGAAGAACGATAGAGGGTGGCGAGGACGATTCGAAGCTGACGTGACTGCGTCACTTATCCGGTGAGGGCAGGTCAAGCAGGTTGATTCAGTGCCTTCTTCGCCGAGTAATTTCGAATTGGATACAGGGTAGAAGAAAAGATGGCATAGACGAAGCGTTTTGGGTGAATAGAAGCCAAAGGCGAACTTGAGCTGATTGTGATCGGGCCCAAAAACTGGCAGCGCAAATTTATACACTCTTCATATTTGGATTGCCACCAAGATCCGTCGTCAAGCATTGTCTCCCTTGGTTGTAGTTGTATAAATATACAGTTCATGAGTTATTAGCAATATTGGAGACGAAAAGAAGCATAAAGCTGCGAATATCTAAACAACCTTATACCTGCCATAGACCTAGTCCCAAATTTAATCATCCTTATGGTCTTACTCGATATCAAGTAAATCACGATAGGGTCCGAGGTGGTTGTCCAGTTGGGTATGGACGATGTCGAAGGGAAGTAGTGGCATGTGTCTGCCGTAATGAATCCATTGCTTCTTCTGCATTTGATATTCTAAACTGAAGTTAGCCATCATACATGCACTATGCAGGGTTCACGAGGACTTACATTTGCTCACGGGGCCGACTGACTCCATGCTGCTTCTTCCTATGCTTGTCCAAATGTGCGGTCGCCTCATAGGTATACGCAAGAAAGATGAAGAAGAGGATAAAATCCTCCCATGAGCGAAAGTAACCGCCCGCATTGGGCGGGTCGGGAAAAGCGCGATTTGATTGAATGGTGAGAACCAATGCATTGAGGATGATTAATAGAAAGAATAGAGGTTCCGTTAGACTTGAAGCATGATTAGTATGGTGTTTGGACGCATTGAGGGACGTACCCTGATTCGAGAAATCTACGCATCATGAGTCGGATACGGCTTGTTGGCCCAAAGACTCCGAGGGTCCTTCCTTTCAGAGAATACCTTGCTACCCTTGAGGACAGCCGGTATTCACTTGAACGGAGCGACCTCCCAAGCAAACCTCGCCTGTCCTCCTCCGCGGGACTGACAATGCGTCTGCCAGCACTATTCACGCTACTTCTTATCCCTCTAAGAAATCCCTCTGGGGGGACACGCTGACCACCCGACCGTCCGGCGCTCGAGCCCCGAACACGCACAGGCAGGATTGGTTCATACGGGTCCCCACCTTGGTTTGTAAGATGTACCATTTCTTCGGCTTCTGTATTTCCGTAGTCCGCACTGTCCATGTCGGACCCATAGCTCGAAATGTTGTCGTTATCCCCGCCGTCGTGGACCTCCTGTTCTGATATTAGGTCTACATCTTCATAATCAGAGAAATTTGGAATTGACGCGTCAGGCGTGGTATCCTCTGGCAAGCCGAGTTGTGTTCTTCTACGTTGACGCCACGAAGGGTTCCCTCCAGGATAGTCGCCAATGGGCTCCATCTAGCATCGAGGAATTCCTGGAATCCCGATTTTGTTTGCAAAATTCCCAGCCAATTGCTGGGTACTAATTTTGAGCGTGATGGCCGGGTTTAGAAAAGCCGCAGCCCAGCCTTCCACAGAATCCTAAATTAACCCACCGACCAAAGCTTTGGACCTTGCCAGCACAAAAATATCCCCGTCTTATTAGATTAATGCGAAAATGGGGGTGTACTCGATGATATACCAGATTACATCAAGAATAAAGAAAGAAGACACAAGTAATTCGCGCACCGTTCGCACATATACCCGTCGTACTTTGGGAATCGCAAAGGATTTGGAGAAATCCAACAACACTACACGGTATTTTACCCTCATTTGCTCTCAATTCCGGTTTCTGACTGACCATTATCTAGTCTCGACGAGCTAAACGCCGAGGTCGCGACCGTGGCCAATCAGCTTGGAGCTACAGAGAAGAGTCACTCTGATCCTCTCTCGGCTCAACTCTCACCAAGCGTTTATATAAAGAGAAGAGAGATTCTAACCAACGCGGACAAGACATTGAATCACTTTCAGGTGAGGACGGATCCCATTGGCTATCAACTGATTCTAATTGACGCGTTTTTATGGCAAATAACTCTCTGCATCTTTTCAATATCGTTGATTCTGTTTGCTACTCTGCCCATAGCCTCCTCCGGCAGGACATCCAGAGGAAATGCGGATGGCTATAGTCAAGGACGATAAAGCTTTAGGCTCTGTC
>KN824455.1:0-21456 GCA_000827415.1 Serendipita vermifera MAFF 305830
TCCCTGAGGAAAATGACACCTAGGGTCAGCGCTTCAACTCGTAACGCCGGAAACCCGATTTGATGCCATAGATGGGTCTCGCCTGCGAACCACACAACCGGACGACAAACCTATGTTCACCTTGAAGTCCTTTACATATGGGGGCACTACTTCTAATCCATTTTCGACCGCGAAAGACAACAGTAGAGGGATAGGGTCCAAGGGTGGCTGATGGCAATCGGATCTGCAGGGAACGGGTTTCGACATTCCCAATTCGAACTCATGATCCCTAAACAAAAAGTCACTTTCTTTCTTATAATGAGATTCTCTTGTTCACAAAGTGATTCACAATTTTTCCGTCGTATTGTTTATGCGTCCAATTTAGGAATCGAGTGTGGTGCTTTGTTTCCCTAGTGATCGCATTTCAATATGCTCTCCCAGTATTCATTAGGTATTACACGATTCTATCTACGAATTGCTGCAAATTTTGGGACCCTTTGCAACGCCTCGCTCCATCGACCTTACTGTCCCGGGTTGCTTCATTATATTATCCTCTCCCGTATAATATATCTGAAAGATGATAAAAGTTGTCCTCCGGAGATATCCAGACGATTGTTGCATTTTTCGGATATCGACTCTCCTGGTACCGGTTCAAGCTATGCGCGCTCAAACTTGGACCTCGATTCTCCGCCTTCGCCACCGTTTGCTCTTTCCGCTCGTGTTTCGACGCGTTGATGGCTCTAAGTGTACTTTTATCCACATAAAATACATATTAAATCGTCTTCCATTGGCTAAGGGCTACTCGATGTCATTCGAAACATGCTCTCTCAAACCACTTCAAGGTTCCAGATGACCCCATTTACCTCGTATATAATATACCATATATCAATCTATTCTGCATGATGCAACTTTAGCCCGTCTAATATGGTCGCTTGAGGCAAAGCGGACGATTTGAGCAAATACATTACGCCTTTGCACCCATCTGGACGGAATAGTACAAGCTAGAACGAAGCGCGTTTTTGAGACGATAATTATTCTTTCCTGTGATCAGGGTTGCCACCTCGCTGATCATCGAGCAGTGTTTTTATTGGTGAGTTGACCTGCTTTGAGTGGCCTTTGTTCTCTAGGGACTTAACTACCACGAGGAGTATATTGGATATCGATCAGCACTTTAGGTTCGAGTTTCTCATGCCAGCCGCGAGCTAAAGACGAGCGAGTCTAGCGAGGATCCCAGTAGGTGACTTTCCTTACTGAAGGCTCAGTTCATCCTTTGCCCTAATTAACGTCGGACATCCTTTCTAACGCGTGGTCTTCCGCAAATGAGCGCTGGAAGGCTCCGTGATCATCTGGGCGAGTGATCGAGAGAGACTGGAAATGGGGAGAATGGCAAGGCCCCATTCTTGCTTGCCATAAGTTCAAGTTATGCCATGTCCAACACAGTCTCTATCTATCCTTTCAATCACATGAGGTGCCAGTCTCCCATGCACGAGCTGCCAGCACAATGTCGAGGTTGGGACGTAAAGTGGTCACAGGAGAGGTAGCCTGTTCATTGGAGCCTCGAACTACTGAATATTGAGCGGGTTCTCTCATCACATGTTCAGTCAAAAAGTCTGGCATTGCGGAAACTATTTAAGCTCCACAGTTGCTCTTCTAGCTTTTCCAACCCCCAGATCACAAACATTCTTCTTGGTCCCGTGTGTACACGAGTCAATCACCACCCATACTGACCTTGAATCACTATGGAAATCGAGGGTATAAACCAGTTCTTCTCGGGTCTTCCTTTCCACAGCCCTGACCAATCTGAGCAGACATCCTCATTGGATCTCCACTGCCTCTCCACCCCGCTCTTGCTCAGTATCCACGCTTGTGCGTTAGAGCGATGGTGGATGGGAAAGTTTGGACGAAGACGCCTTCAGTGCTAGGAGATTTACGGATTGGGGTTTGGGAAATGAGCCAGGGCCTCGAAATGTGAGAAGTCATTTCCAATGTCATGTGGTCAATATTAATGTCTCTTATAGGTCAGAAGTCGACACACATATCTCATTGATAATCATAGCAGAAACAATAGGTGATAAGAAAGAGGTCGTTCTGGCGGAACTTGATACATCGGACCTTTTGGTGCAGGTGAAAATGCGGCAAGATTGTATGGTTTCTTTTTCGCCTCCTGTGTAGTTTGACTAACATCTGTTATAGCAAATTACTATGAAGTTTTAGAATGTAGTTTATGTTCTCCGGTTAAAATCAGCATGACCTGCTTAGTCAGGATCTCATCTGTTACTCACAAACAACGTAAGTCATTCTATGTAGTTCAAGACTTTCTCTGACAAAAGACGACCCAGCATCTATGGATATCACGACTGACGAACGCAATTCAGGCTACTCATGGAAGGGAGAAGAAGAGCGAAATCTCTCGCGCGAAGCATTGGAAACCCACTATGCAAAGCTTCGTCGACTGGGAAACCCAGTCCTCCGCGAACGCGGCTTGACCGTCATTGGATGCGCTTACTCTCAACTCTATAAGAACGATCGTACAATTGTGGATCTAGAAAAGGCGATCGCCATTTTCAAAGAAGCCGTACAATCGACGTTATTTGATTCACGACTCGGAAAGCACTTGATCGCGCTCGCAAAATGTCATATGGCTCGATTTGATCGACTTGGTGAAATAGACAACATAAATCAAGCAATTTATGCTTGGCAACGAACAGTCAAGCTGATGGAGGACGGTGATCCTAGTATGCATCAAGCTACTGGCAAATTAGAGGCCTCGTTGCGAGAACGGTTTAAACGGCCTATAAGCCTGGTTGACCTGTCTCAAGCTATTCAAATATCCCAATCAGCACTCATTCTGACGCCAAATGGCCATCCAGACAGACCGGTCATATTGAAATGTCTTGGCGAGTCTTTTCAATCGCGTTTCGATCGCCTTGGAGACATTGAAGACGTTAAAAGAGCAATATCATTCTTTAAAGCAAGCATCAATCTTCTTCCAGACAACCATCGCGACAAACTAGCCTTGCTTAGCGTTTTCGGAATCTCCCTTCAATGTCGTTTCGAGCACGCTGGGGCCATCGAGGATCTAGAAGACTCGATCTCATTCTTACAAAGAGCAGTCGATCGCACATCAGACAGTGATCCCAATAAACCAGGCTGCCTTAGCAACCTTGGGACCCCTTTTCGATTGCGTTTTGAGACCTTGGGCAACGTCAAAGATCTGGAGAGATCAATCTCGCTCTTTCAAGAAGCAGTTGATCTCGTTCCAGACGGTCATCCATATAAACCAGGCTTACTTAATAACCTCGGGACCTCCGTTCAAGTACGATCTGAACGGTTGGACAACGTCGAAGATCTGGAGTGGTCAATCTCATGCTTTCAAACAGCAGTTGATCTAACGTCAAATGGTCATCCTGCCAAAGCAGACCGACTTAATAATCTTGGGAACTCTTTTCATTCGCGTTTTGAGCGCTTTGGTGACATCAAAGATCTAGAAAAGTCAATTTTTTACAAACAAGCAGCAGTTGAACGCATGCCAGACAGTCATCCTCACAAACCAAGCGGGCTTAGCAATATTGGAATTTCTCTCCAATCGCGTTTTGAGCGCCTCGGGGACATCAGAGATCTGGAGAAATCAAACTCATACAAACAAGCGGCAGTCGATCTCATGCCGGATGGTCATCCCTACAAACCATCCTTGCTTAACAATTTTGGGTGGTCCGTTCAATCGTATTTTCACCACCTTGGAGATTTGAAAGATCTGGAAAGATCAATCTCACTCTTTCAAGCAGCAGTTGGTCTCACTCTAGACGGTCATCCCGATAAACCTGGCCTACTTAACAATCTTGCGAGCTCGATTGAATTGCGTTTTGAGCGCCTTGGAGATGTCGAAGACCTGCAGAGGTCAATCTCATACAAGCAAGCAGCAGTCAATCTCATACCGAACAGTCACTCTTACAAACCACGCTTACTCAGAAACCTTGGGAGCGCTGTTAACTTGCGCTTTGAGCGCTTTGGGGATATTAAAGATTTGGAGATGTCAATATCATTCTTTCAAGCGGCAGTCGATCTCACACCAGACGGTCACCCAGACAAACCAGGCTGTCTTTACAGTCTCGGGGGCGCTCTTTTCAACCGATTCCGCAGGAAATCTGATGACAGTGATCTTCAAAGGTCAATTGTTTTATTTTCTACTGCGGCAACTTCACCTATTGGGTCATCCATCATCCGCTTCAAGGCCGCAGCCAGTTTGGCTCGAGTTTCCCATCTATGTGGTCAGGATCCTCTGATTCCATTTGAATGTGCCATCAATCTTCTTCCCCATGTCGCTTGGCTTGGCATGCCGCTCACAAATCAACATGCTCAGCTTACCGAAGCAGGCCAAGTTGTTCGGCATGCGGTAGCTGTTGCTATCGATTTACAGTACTACGAAACTGCCGTTCGATTCGCTGAGTATGGAAGATCAATTGTTTGGCAGAACCTTCTAAGTCTTCGTAGACCTTTGGACGAGCTCCGAGAAACCAATCCAGAACTGGCCACTCGATTACAGCAACTCTCCAAGAAACTTGAAGGGTCTTTGTCGCACGATAATCTTTTGGAAGAAGAACAACCAGTTTCTCTACAGGACGTTGCAAATAAGGCGTCAACACTGGCTTCCGAGAGGGATAAGATTATCGAACAAGTGAGACAACTTCATGGATTCGAACAATTTCTCAAGGCAAAGACGTTCGACGAGCTGTCATCTGTGGCTTATGAAGGCCCAGTTGTCATCATAAATGTTCACGGACTTCGAAGCGACGCACTCATACTCATTCCCAGCAATTCAGAAGATCCTAAAGTCTCAATAGCTCATATACCACTCAAGAGCTTTTCTCATGCCATCAGTGAAAACTTATTCCGCGATTTCAGCCGGCTTTTGTTGTTGGCGGGAGTTCGAGCCCGAGACACACGGAAATCAGAGCGTGAAGTATGCCTTCCTGATAGAGAAGATTCTTTCAAGAGCATATTGTGCAGTCTATGGCTTCACGTGGTGAAACCGATTATTGATGGCCTTGCATATCAAGTACGTCCCTCGGCCCAGTAGTCCCTGACACTAATACGTTTCCACTGCGTCCAGCCAGGGGATTTTTCGCATCTTTGGTGGTGTGCTACTGGGCCACTCGCATTCTTACCCATTCATGCAGCCGGAAACTATGATTCGGTCGAAGTAGGAGAGAATGTATCAGATTATATCGTTTCTTCATACACGCCAACATTGACTGCTATACTTGACCAGTCACAACCAGATATGACAGACGACTTTCAGATTCTCACAGTCGCTCAGCCATCCACTCCATACGCGCCTCCATTGCCAGAGACGGAGAAAGAAGTCAAGCATGTCAAAGATATTGCGGGTAGCCTTCGTGTCGAAAGCTTGATAAGCGAAGAGGCGACAACAGCGCGAGTCATGCAAGCGATGAAAGAAAGCAACTGGATTCATCTCGCCTGCCATGGTATGCAAGATCATAAAGAATCTATGAAGAGTGGCTTCTTGCTCCATGACAAGATTTTGGAGCTTTCGGAAATCATCCGAGAACCTCTTCCTAAAGCAGATTTTGCATTCTTGTCCGCATGCCAGACGGCGACAGGCGACACGAAAGTTGCAGAGGAGTCGGTGCATTTGGCAGCCGGAATGCTGTTTTCGGGATGTAAAGGCGTGATAGCGACGATGTGGTCGATTCAAGATGAGGACGCGCCGAAGGTGACGAAAGTTGTGTATGAGCGGATGTTGAAGGACGGGAAATTTAACAGGAAGGAAGCAGCTCGGGCTCTGCATGAAGCAGTGAAGGAGCTTCGAGAGTCAGGGGCAGACTTTTTGTCTTGGGTGCCATTCATTCACATGGGGAGGTAATATTCCGCCTCACTGATGAAGTGCTTGCCAGTCGATGATAGTCTATTTCACTAGCCATAGACTTCATGCATGCTAGCCAGCCATTTGAACCTGTTCCTGTACGGGTATTTGCGCGACTAAATACAATTAGCTGAACACGGATTGTGTCGAGCATCTATATTGCGTCGTGGTGAAGACTTGCTCTTAGAAGAGCTGCTGTTTATAGTCAATTGATTATGCGAACTATGGTAAGGTGAACGGAGTGAAGTGCATGATAGTTATTTAAAGTTCCAAGCTGATATAATTTGATGAGCGGGAGAGTTGCGTGAGGCGATGAGGGGCGAGATCGATCGAGAGTTAAGGTTCTGCCTATCGCCTGAATAGGTGGCGCACGTCACCAAGCCAGGGTCCATTCCGAGCTCGCCCTAAAGCAGCATCGCTTTGTTTGCTCACTTCAGGTGATACGCGAAGAAAACTATTGCTTTTTTGTTGTTATTATTTATCAGACGTTGAAGTGTGGCGTTGATGGAGTCACCGCAATTAAAGTCTAACCTACTTTTGGCCATGTGGATTCGCGCATTTGGCCAGTGGATTTACGCCTTTTGGACCCTCCCACGACTGCAACAGCTACCCAAAATTCCTTCGTGGAGGATATGGAGGCTGTAGACACACCATCCATATGCGCATCAGACGTTGCAGGCACTGCCAATCGAGTGCCAAGAGACGAACTCCCTATAGACGCGCCAGAGAATAATGTTGCAGGAATCGCGGAAAACTACTTCATCATGCGACACAAAGTTCCACTTATTCGGATGAACCGGCTGGAAGGCCAGCGGCCAATTGATCCTGGCCTGGTCGCGGATATCCGAAAGAAGATGGAAGATACGCCATCATTAGACGAACGATTTGCGTGGCCTATCACAGCTATTGTTAATACCACCGACCCGGCTGTCATTGAGGCAATTCAGAACAAGGAGGACATGCTAGACGAGAAGTGGGAGCACGTCAGGTATGGTATACTGGACGGCCAGCACAGACAAAAGGCTGCTATCGACCTTTTGAATGAAAAAAATGAAAAGGGCCGGTTGAGGACCGCCAAGGAGTATTACTGGTACTGTGATATTTACAGAAAAGGTGATGCATGTCTTGGTACTTTCTACAGTGTCGAAAACTGATGCATTAGAACTAGACGTGAAAGATGTAGCCCCTCTCTCTACGCTAAGGGTCGCCCTCAATACGCCCAGCCCCAGTCGAAATTCGGTCGCCGCTGACTACGTAAGAGCGTTTGCGAGTATGGGTGAATCTCAGTGTGGTAAAACCAATGTAGAAGTTCTCTTTGGTAAGCCACAGTTGACGGCCATACTCGTTAGCCTGTACGAATCACGATTCTGGAACGAATTTTTCAATTGGTCCGTCATGCCTTTCAACCAGTATATGGGCCCCGAAGTATTGGAAAGCTGGTATAACTACCGGCCCGAATATGAGGTGAGAATATTAACCAGCCACCCACTTTCGACGACGCTAAACGCACATCCCTTTAAAGATCCTCCGGTATTTGGTCGAAGACAGTACAAAACAAATCCATGTTCTCTACAAGGCGAAAAACGACAAGACTGATCCTCTAATGACGGCCGATATCAGCTTGAAGGAATGGACGATCAACACCACTTTCAAGACGGGCACCCACGACGCCATTCACTACCATTATGGCAACATCGCTGAGTCAAGAAACACTTTTGACCTGAGAAGCTCATACGCGAAATTCAAATTCGATCAGTTCTGGGCTCTGGCGATAAATGGGCGCTACATTTTTGGAGATTTGGTGAGCAATATATATCCTGAAACCGAGGAAAGCTCACTGAAGAAAACTACCCCGTTCATCCCTTCGCCAGCTTTGGATATCTTCCGACTTGGAGATCAGTCCAAACAAGTCTGACAACCAGACGTGTGGCCAGTCATCCTTTTTGGTGCCACCTATGCGCGGTGCACTTTCTATCCTTGCTGTTCTCCTTTTTGGTGCCGATTTCAAACTAGACGTGAAGGGTAACAAACAGTGGATCGAGACCATGATGAACAAAGCTGGCGTCGAGTATAGTTGGGTCAAGTGTAAAATGGTGGGTCCCCAGTGAAATAATCTGGGGAGAGCCTGATGCTTGGCAGATTATACGTTTCCTGGTGGAAAATTTGAAGTTTATCCAGCAGATGTTCGCCCCCAGGGATCCCAAGCTCAGGGATCCTGTGCTCTTACACGTCGAGGCCGGCTTCGTGGGAGTCAGGGACGCGATGAAATTGATATCATGGTCGGAGAAAGTGTTTCGGGTCTGGTCCGATGCCCTCAAGATCTGCAAAACCGTGAGTCAATTGTCGTCTTCTCATTATGCCACAAAAAACTAATAATGAGGGAGCCACAGGTTCTTGGCGTTGATAAAAATCCTGCCGTTTGGAGCCTGGTTTCCGAGATTGTCTTCAAATCTTCTAGCCCTTTACCACCGCCACTGCCATCGCCATCCACCGAGAAAAGAGCGGTCAGGGTAACGGCGGCGCAGGCGTTTTCATTGCCAGCTGCTGGGGAACCCGGTTCTGTCAGATTCTGTGAAGAGCATAAGTCCACAATACGCCCCCAAGAGGCCAATACAGCGATCACGGGAGCTGCGGGGTCATCATCAGCGATCACAGGAGCAATGATCACACAGGCAAACACTGAAGCAGTTATGACAAGGGTCACGGCAACAGCTGCAACCTCACGAGCTATACCTACTGGAGCCGTGATTACAAGTGCAAAATCGACAGCGATAAACACGTGGATAGCTGCGGGGAATGCAAAGCTAATGACTATAGCCGCATCAGCCGCTAATACAAGAAGTACAGTCGCAGGAGCCGTAATCAATATACAGCACAAATCTGAAGAAATAGTGCCTAAGAAGCGCACAAGAGATGCATTGGAAACATCCCCTGAGCCGGTCACCAAGCAAGCCAAGCACAGTCAGAACCATACCGCATCCACCGCGAGCCAGCCCGGGCCATATCCAAGTCTCCAGGAAGAGGATGATATGGATGCGATCCCAACGGCACAACCCCAATACCAGATGAACGTCGAGAGTCAGCAGACATCCAAAGTGGTGGATGAAAAGCCAAACTTCGATGACAAAGTTATGGATCCAAGCAACTCCGAGGAGCTTAAGCGCCGTAAGCGCAACATGTTGTCGATACTAAGCGATCTGGACAAGCGAGTAGGGTCCCTGGGTGATGAACAAGCAAATGAAGAGAAAACTACAGTCGTAGAGTCAATCCTGCAGGAAGCGTTTGATCGCATCGAGCGAGTCTTCATTTCGTCTTCATCAGAGAAATGTAGCTATTCTACATAGATCTACAGAGACCAAAAAAGATGGGCTAGACGATTAGCAACCCCTCCCTCTATACAGACGCTATACAGATACCCTTAGACAGAAAATAGACAGAACATAGACACAATCTTTCCAGCTAGACATCAATTAGACATATTTAGACACACATAGATGCCTATTAGGCGCTGTCTGGTGGACATCTATATTAGATATTTACAACTTCCTGATGTTGAACGCGCGCGCGCGCGTGCTATCTTTCTTTCTCATGATAAACATGCCTTCTTAGACTTTGAACATTCGTTTATATTTGGTTTTTTTGGCTTAGATTGACATGTTAAGCTCCAACTGTGAAACTGCAGCGCTAGCGCTCGTTGAATTGATCAGTAGGCCATGGTTCTTAATCTCAAAAGAACATCACGTTGAGTTATGAGATAAACGGCCTCAGCATTTTATCCGCTAGCTAGCTATTTAGTATCAATAAGGACTACAACGGCCGACCAGCCCACATTGGGCAGGAGAGTTAGAAGCGTGGGATACTGGGACATTCCCACGGAATAGGAAGAGATGGATACAGCATTCAGGTTGGCAGGAGAGGTAGAGGAGCTTGTTGTGCCCGATTCGAGCCTGTTGAGAGACATTGTCAGGTTGCAGCGTCATCGACTTTGAGACAAGGGTAGACAAATCCGGCGCAGGAACCACATCCCGAGGTTTTTCATCTTTAAAACCCATCTTTCCGTGGAGGGCCTTGCCAGCTTGTTCGTCACCCCGGCTTAAAGCCAGAGGACTGCCTGGGCACCGTGATCAGAATGTGCCCATGCACATTAAACTTGATCTACATCCGTATGAATTAGGTACGATGCCTTGAGTATGACGCCTCTAGCGGTCTTATGCATGGCTCTGTTCCTAAATTTCAAACAAGCTGTGTCAGCCAGGATGGAGAAAGAAGGTTGAGAAGGTGCTGATGGAGTCTTAATGGGGTCATTGTCTGTCGATATAATGGCTCGTTTATTTACCACTACCGAATGCGCCTTTGGCCGGAGAGTACGGTACGGGGAAGGGGGCGGGGGTTGGGGTTGGGAAAATTGGAAGCTTTTTCTGATGGGAGGAGAGTCAAGCAAGTCGCTTCGTTGATTGAATTGAAGGACAAATTTTTAAGGTTTGGCTTATTATCGCTTAAATGCGTGGCGTACATTATGTCTGGAAAGGGTCCATTCGAAGCTTATTTACAATAAGGTTATACTAGGGCATACATCACTGTGTGGTACGCAAAGAAAGCAAAGTTTTATTTATTTATTATCGTTCATACTTCGAAGGGGATGCGATTCGAATAGGGTCACCGCAATGGAAGTCCATGCAACGTACTTCTGGCTGTGGGGATTTACGCACTTTGGACCCTCCCACAACTGCGATGGCCGCTTCGAGGAAACTTCCTGTTTACAAAGCTATGACCATTGATGGTGATATACCACAACAAACATCGTTGGCCGCAAACAGTGGTCATTACAATCTACGCCTCACTTCTCGATCTCGTGATAGCGATACTATTATGTCTGACATCGACGACATCCAAGAACTTCAAGAAGAAGACGAAATCTATGAACTCCTGGAAACAGACTCAGAGCCGGCGTCAGACTCTGGTCACATACCAGGGGTGGAAGAAAACTTCTCTGTGTGTACAGACACCAACTTGGTGGCTGAAACGGCGGAACGTCACTTCATCACGCGACATAAGATTCCACTTATTCGGATGCACCGGCTGGAAGGTCACCGGCCAATTGATCCAGGCCTGGTTGCGGAAATCCGCAAAAAGATGGAAAACACACTTTCGTCGGACGAGCGATTTGCATGGCCGATCAAGGTTATTGTAGATATCAATGATCCAGCTGTTATCAAGGCGATTCAAAACAAGGAAAACATGCTCGACAAGAAGTGGGAACACGTCAGATATAGCATACTGGATGGCCAGCACAGACAAAAGGCCGCAATCGACCTCTTAAATGGCAAAAACAAAAAAGGCATGCTGAAGTCCGCCAAGGAGTATTACTGGTACTGTGACATTTACAGAAAAGGTGACGCATGCTCCAGTAACCACTTACCATGTTGGAAACTTATGGATCGAAATCAGGTGTGAAAGACGTAGCCGGTCTCCCTACGCTAATGGTCGCCCTCAATACACCCGGTCCCAGTCGAAACTCGATCGCTGCCGACTATGTAAGAGCATTTGCGAGTACGATCAAATCGCGGCGTGGTAATACCAACGTAAAAGTTCTCTTTGGTAAACGAGAGTTAACCGTCATGCTCGTCACCCTGTACAAGTCGCGATTCTGGCAAGAATTTTTTGAATGGTCTGTAATGCCCTTTAACCAGTACATGGGTTACAACACATTGGAATCTTGGTATTATTATCGGCCCGAATATGAGGTAAGAGCACCAAAACCCTTACGACGACACTCAACACGCACACGCTGTAGCTCCTCCATTATTTGATCGAGGACAGTACAAGACAAATTCAGGTCCTTTACAAGGCAAAATTTGATCAGGCTGATCCCTTAATGACGGCCGACATCAGCCGGAGGGAATGGAGCATGCGCACCACTTCTAAGACGGGCACCTACGACTCCATTTATTACCATTATGGCAAAGTCATCGAGTCGAGGAATACCTTTAATCTGAAGGGCAAAGATGGAAAATCCAAATTTGAACAATTTTGGTCTCTAGCGACAAAGGGGCGTTACATTTTTGGGGATTTGGTGGGTGCACATCTCCAAACCGAGGGCGGCCCACTTATTGAAACCACTCCATTTCTTCTTCATCAGCTTTGGATATCGACTGACTTGGATATCAAAGCAATCAAGGACGAGAACGCAACATGTGGCCAGTCGTCCTTTTTGGTACCACCCATGCGTGGCGCCTTCTCTATTCTCGCTGTCCTACTTTTTGGCACCAGTTTCAGACTCGATGTAAAGGGAGATAAACCTTGGATCGAGTCCATGATGAAAAAGGCCGGTGTCGAGTATGATTGGATAAAGTGCAAAATGGTGAGTTTCCAATCGAGTGAGCCGCAAAATGCCTGATGTCCGGTAGATTATACGTGCCCTAATGAGCAATCTGGAGTGTATAAAGCAGATGTTACATCCCACTGGCGACAATCGTAACAGAAGAGATTTTATGCTCATACACATCGAGGCCCGCTATGTAGGAGTCAAGGACGCAATGAAATGGGTAACATGGTCGGAAAATGCGTTTTGGGCCTGGTCCGAGATTCTCAAAGTGTGCAAAACGGTGAGCCAATAGTCGTCTTTTGTGTGGCTGCGACGAATTGATGCGGGGGACTCACAGGTACTTGGTGTTGACAAGGACCCCGACGCCTGGAACGCCGTATTATCAATTGTCTTCAATTCTCCTGAACCTTTGACACCAGCGCCGCCCTCCACGTCGGCCACAAGAGCTACAGGAGCTGCAGTCATCCAAGACGTGCCCTCGGTATCTTCCACGATGACAGGAGCTATGGAGTCGTCAGCTGCGGGGAAAAGAGCGGCGATCACACAGAATTCTGCTAAAGCAGCGATAACAACGGCTACAACAACAGCCACAATCTCACAAGCGACAACTGCTGGAGCCATGAAGGCGGCAGCCGTGATGGCAAATGCAAAGCCGCCGGCTAGAAACGCCAAGGTAGCTGCGGGAGACTTAAAGTCGATGACTGTGTCCACACGATCTATAAACCGAAGAACAACTATCGCCGAAGGAGCTGCGACCACTACGCAGAGCGAGACCATCAATATAGGGTCCAAGAAACGTACAAGAGATGCAATGGAAAGCACCCTGGAGCCGGTCACCAAGCACGCCAAGCACAACCAGAACCAGACCGCATCTACCGCGAGCCAGCCAGGGTTACTTCCAAGTCTCCAGCAAGAGGACGAGATGGATGCAATGCCAACAGCCCAACCCCAGCACCTGGTGAAGGTCGAGAGTCAGCAAACGCCCAGGTTGGTGGATGAAAAGCCAAAAGTCGAGATCCAAGTCACAGATCCAAACAACTCCGAGGAGCTTGAGCGCCATAAGCAGAACATGTTGGCGATGCTGAGCAATCTGGAAAAGCGAGTAGGGTCCCTGGGTGGTGAACGATCAGATGAAGAGAAAGCTGCAGTCGTAAAGTCGATCCTGCGGAAAGCGTTTGATCGCATCGAGCCACTCTTCACGTCATCTTGAACGTGCTGTTTTTCTTGCTCGTGATAGTAATGCCTTCTTGGACTTTGCACATTTGTTTTACACGTTGTAGGTTAGTAATGCCTTCTTGCATTTCGAACATTTGTTTTACACGTTTCCTATAACGTGTACAGTTATCTAGTTTGATTGAGATTGTCATGCTAAGCTTCAACTATGCAACTGCACCGCCAGTAGTGGAACGGAGAAGAAGAAATGGCAAATTTTATTTTTTTTCAGATTGGAGCCACATGAGAAACTTTGTCAGTGTATATAGTGTATTTCGAGCGAAGATCGTGGTTGAAGGTAGTAAAGTTACATGGCTGAATTAATTTGAGTGGGTTTGGGAAGCATTGGTGCCAGACGAAGGAACGGATGTTGGTCCGGTCTGTGTCATGTCTTCCAAATTCAAAACTTTCGTTGTTCACGCGCGCTTTGCGAGCTTGTGGACCTGAAGAAGCCATTGAAGTCAAACACAGAGCCTTCTAGTGAACGAGCAAGGATGTATGTATCACCATGGCATAACGAGCCCGTTCATGGCTCAGCCCTCTTTATTACTCCCTGGAAAATATTCAAAAATATTTTGGATATAGACTCTCATGATCGTGGTGGAAGACCCAAGCTCAAACTTGGACTCGGACATTTCCTCTCGTCGCTACTCGCCCTTCCGACTCGTGTTCTGATGAATTTCATCACTCTAAATGTATTTATCCACATAAAATACATATTTAACACTGACTGAGGGCTACGGGACGCCATTCAAAACACGCTAGGCTAATGCCTCTTAAAACTCTGAAAGATCTCATTTTCCTCGTGTCAATCGTCTTCCATATTGATTTCTTCTGCCAATGCAATTCTAACTACGTTTTATTGGCATAAGGTAGACGATTCGAGCACCAACATAACAAAACACATTGCATCCATATGAACGAAACAGGTCCAAGAAGGAATTAGACGGCAATTCGACATAATTAGCATCATTTTATCTGATAAGGAACCTCTCCTCACCCATCATCGAGCAGTGTTGCTCTTGGCCGGTGAGTGAACCTGCCTCGAGTGGCCCCTGTTCTGGAGACTTTCAACCGCCGTGAGGGATAAAAGTTTTGGGCTCATATATTGAATATCAAACCACACGTTAGATCCGAACTTTTTAGACAAGCTATGAGCTAAATACGAGCTAGACTGGCGAAAAGGATCCCAATAGGTGACCGGCCATTCCTCTCTGAAGGCTCGATTCATCCTTTGCCCTAACCCAACGCCGCACGTTCTTTCTAACGTGTATTCTTCTACAGATAGGCGCTTGATCATCCAGGCGAGTGATCGAGAGAGACTCAGATGGGGTGAATGGCAAGGCCCCATTCATGCTTGTCATATGCTTGAGTTGTGGCTTCGAGCAGGGTCATAGAATTAGCAGCCAGTAAGAGGCACTACTAGTCCCAGGAAGACGGTCTCTTTAGCTGTGCCATCCTGATCTTCAACGAATAGAAACTCAAATATGGGCAACCGTTGTACCACTAAACTTGCTGAAAGCATTCTCCAAGACATTATTCAACATAGCCTCAGTCAGAGTTGCCAGTCACGCGAGGTTCTGGTTCTCCCATACAGAAGCTGCCAGCATAATATCAAGGTCAGGGCGTGGAATTGTGGCAAAGGGTGTAGCCCATTATTGGGACCTTGAACTATGAATAGGCAATTAAGCGGATCGTTGCGCCACCTATCAATTAACCGGCAAAACACGCTATTCGGATATACAGCGACATCACGCCCAATAACTACTATTTAAGTAACACACAGGCTCTTTAATCTTCACTTGCCTCTGTAACTCCCCGATTACAAACACTGTTCTCGATTCCGAATATACATACACTTATCCCTCTCTATCCTCGCTTTGAATCATCATGGAGATCGGTGGTGAGAGATGATCCTTGTCAGCTGTTTCGCAGTATTGATCACCTGGAACAGACATTCTTATCGGGTCTCCCTTGCCTCTCCACCCTGCTCTTGCCAGCAATCCTCGCCTATCTGTGAGAGTGATGTTGAATGAAGAGGTTCACGAAGAGACGCCGCTTGTATCGGGAGATCCCGGACGCGGGGTTTGGCAGATGGCTGGGACCCTGAAAATGTAAGAAGCCACACCCGATATCTTGTGATCGACATTGACCCTTACTACAGACCACAAATCGGCAACGATGTCTCACTGGCGATTGTACTGAACGTACAGGAGAGCAAGAAAGAAGATATTTTAGCGGAACTTCATACTTCGGATCTTTTGACGCGGGTGAAAGAGCGCCCAGATTGTAAGTTCTCTAGTTCATTTCTCACATTATTCACTGACGCCTAACTCAGTGAAATACCATGAGATACCAATATGCCATCCGTGCTCTCACATTCAGATCACCATAAAGTGTTCAGTCAAGGTTCAATCCTTGCATGTGAGCAGCACGTCAGCAGCGACCACAACTGACGATGGCAAGTCATTCCCAGCCGCCATTACATCTCCTGAAAAAGGCGACCCAATGTTCACTACAGACAAACAAACAGTAGATCACCTTGTAATAGCAAAGGGAGAGCAAACCCTCTCACGTGAAGACCTGGAAAATAACTATGCAGAGGCGCATCGAGTGAAAGACAGCAGGGCCCGCACACACGCCTTGAGCCTTATCGGATGCAGTTTCTACAGATTGTATCAAAAAACCCATGGGACCGAGTATTTAGAACGGGCCATTAGCATTCATGAAGAGGTAATGCAGCACACATCATCTTCTGACCCAGGGTTTGCGGAGCACGCGAGTGCTCTGGGAGAAGCATTAGGAAGGCGGTTTAGCCTAAAAGGAAGTACTATGGACATTGACAGGGCATTGGATCTATGCCAAGTCGCAGTAAATGCCACGAACGACGCAGATGAAGACATGCTCAAGCGGCTTATCAACCTTGGAAGCTGCCACGACTCTCGATTCGATGGACTTGATGAAATAAAAGATATAAATGAATCAGTCTCCACTTGGATACGAACCATGTGTCTAGTGCAACAAGGCGACTCTACTATGAGCGTAGTCGTCCACAATTATTGGTCGGCATTGCAGAAACGCTTTCACCGTTGCGGTAGCTTGAACGATCTATCTCGGGTCATATCAATCCAACAAATAGCAGTCAATCTTACGCCAGACAGTCATCCCAACAAACCAGCCTCCCTTAGCAATCTCGCAACCTCTCTTCAAACGCGTTTTGAATACCTTGGAGACATCAATGATCTGGAAAGAGCAATCTTACTCAAACAATCTGCACTCGATCTTACTCCAGACAGCAATTTCAACAAACCAGGCATTTTAAGCAACCTTGGGAATGCCATCGAATTGCGTTTTAGGCGTCTAGGGGATATCGGAGATCTAGATAATGCAATTTTATTCAAGCAGGCAGCAGCCAATCTCACACCAGACGGCCACTCAAACAAACCGGCCATTTTAAGCAATCTCGGGAGCTCTGTCCTCTTGCGTTTCAAGAATCTTGGGGAAGTCGAAGATCTGAAGAGGGCAATCTCATTCCAACAAGCAGCAGTGGATCTCATGCCGGATAACCATCCCAATAAACCGACCCTTTTACAAAATCTCGGGGGATCCTTTCGATTGCGTTACATGCGCCTCGCAGATATTAATGATCTGGAAAAGGCGCTTTTACTCAGTCAAACGGCAGTCAATCTGACGCCAGAAGGTCATCCCGACAGACCAGGCCGGTTTAGCAGTCTCAGGGACTCCCTTCACTCACGTTTCGAGAGATATGGGAACATCCAAGATTTGAAGAATATGATCACAATCGATCAAACAGTACTAGACCTCACACCAGATAATCATCCTGCTATGCCAAGGCGACTTAGCAGCCTGGGAACTTCCCTTCAACTGTACTTCAAACGTCTTGGAGACGTCAGAGATCTGGAGGATGCGGTCTCATTCCAACAGGCGGCGGTCCGTCTGACGCCGGATGATTCCCCCGACAAACCTGCCCGACTTGGCAATCTTGGGCTCTCTATTCGATTGCGGTTTGAGAGGTTTGGGGATATAAAGGATTTAGAAAGGGCAATCTCATTCCAACAAACGGCGGTCAATCTTACGCCAGACGTTCATCCCGAGAAACCAGTACGGCTGAACAATCTAGGGAGCTCTGCTTTGTTGTATTTTAAACGCCTTGGTCATCTCGAAGATCTGGAGAGGGCAGTCTCCTCCTTCCAAGCAGCAATCAATCTTACGCCGGAGGATAATCCTGAAAAGCCAGCCAGGCTTAGCAATCTTGCCGATTCCATTCAAGCGCGCTTTGAGCGCCTCGGGGCTATCGATGATATGGAGCAGGCAATTTCATTAGAACAAACCGCGGCTAATCTCACCCCAGACAGTCACCCCAATAAACCAGTCCTGCTTAACAATCTCGGGATCGTCTTTCTATCTCGCTTTCAACGGCTCGGAGACATTAGAGACCTAGAGCGGGCGATTTCATTCAAACAAACAGCACTCGATCTGACGCCTATCAATCATCCCGAAAAAATGTGCCGACTTACTAGTCTTGGGCTCTCAGTTGAATTCCGATTCAGACGCCTTGGAGACGTTAGAGATTTGGAGAAGGCAATCTCATGCCAACAGGCAGCAGTCAATCTCACGCCAGACAGTCATCCTGACAAACCAATCTGGCTTACAAATCTCGGGAATTCCACTCAGTTACAATTCGAGCGCCTCGGTAACATCGGGGCTTTGGAGAAGGCGGTCGAGCTTATGCAGGCAGCGGTCGATCTCACACCAGAGGGTCATCCCGACAGACCACTCCGTCTTGGCAAACTTGGAAGTTCTATTGATCGCCTGTTTGATCACCATCGCGACGTGAAAGATCTGGAGAGATCAATCTCACTCAAGCAAGTAGCCGTTGATCTCACGCCAGATGGCCATCCCCTAAAACCAGCCATGCTCAGCAGTCTTGGAAGCTCCATTGCAACACAGTTTGAGCACTCTAAGGATGTGAAAGATCTAGAAAAAGCAATTTTCCTGAAACAATCAGCAGCAGATCTCACGCCAGACAATCATCCCAATCGGCCGAGTATGCTTAACGACCTTGGAACCCTCTTTTTATCTCGTTTCAAGAGCCAAAATTCTGCTTCTGATCTGAAAAGTGCAATATCCTCGTTCCATGCTTCGGCAACTTCAACCACTGGACCATTCCTGATTCGCTTCCAGTCAGCGGCCATGTGGGCTGATCTTTCCCACCAGCATGGCGAAGAATGCTTAAAGGCATTTGAGCATGCCATAAATCTACTTCCTCAGGTCGCTTCGCTCGGCATGCAATTCCCGAATCAATATGCCCAACTTACTGAAGCGGGTAAGGTACTTCGCCGTGCGGTAGCCATTGCTATCGAGTCACAAGAATACAAAACCGCTGTTCAATGGTCAGAGTATGGCAGGTCGATTGTTTGGCAACATCTCCTTAGTCTTCGTAGTCCCTTGGAAAGGCTACAAAAGGTCAATCGAGCACTGGCAGATCAATTTCAAACCATCTCACAGCAACTTGAGGGGTCCTTATCACAACAAAGTGTCCCCGGAGAGGCAGAGCCAGCCCCTTTGCAGGACGTTGCAAATAGGGCGTCCACTCTAGCCGCTGAACGGGATGGAATCATTGAGAAAATAAGGGAGATCCCAGAGTTCGAGAACTTCCTCAAAGCAAAGGCTTTCGAAGAGTTGACACCCGCAGCATATGAAGGTCCGGTTGCAATTATAAATGTCGACAGGCTTCGAAGCGATGCACTCATACTGGTTCCTTACGGATCTCAAAATCCAACTTCCTCGATAGTCCATATCCATCTCGACGGCTTCTCTCACGATATGAGTGGAAAATTATTCAGCGATTTTAGCCGGCTTCTGTCGTCGGCAAGGGTTCGAGCTCGAGATGTGCGGAAGTCAGAGCGTGAATCATGTATCCGTGACAAAGAAGGTTCTTTCAGAAGCATTCTTTACAGTCTGTGGCTTCATCTAGTGAAACCCATTCTTGATGAACTCAAATATCAAGTATGTCTCCCAACCTAGTGGTCGCTTGCATCAACTTATTCTCATCCCATCTAGCCAGGAGATCTTTCACGCATTTGGTGGTGCACTACTGGCCCGCTTGCATTCTTGCCTATTCATGCCGCCGGGGACTATGATTCGGATGGAGTGGGAGAGAAGATATCAGACTATGTTGTTTCTTCGTATACACCAACTCTAACCGCCATACTCGACCAGCCTCAACCGGATATGACAGAGGACTTTCAGATCTTTACGGTCTCTCAACCGTTCGCTCCAGGCGAGCATCCACTAGAAGAGACAGAGAATAAAGTCAAGAAGGTCAAAGAAATTGCAAATGAGCTTCGCGTCAAAAGCCTTATTAACGAAGAAGCGACAACGGTCCGAGTGTTACAAGCGATGAAGGAAAGTAATTGGATTCACCTAGCTTGCCATGGTGTGCAAAGCCATAAAGAATCGATGAAGAGCGGTTTTATTCTCTATGACAAGATCTTGGAACTTTCCGTGCTCATCCGAGAGCCACTTCCAAAAGCCGACTTTGCATTCTTATCGGCGTGCCAGACAGCGACAGGAGACGCAAAAGTCGCAGAGGAGTCGGTGCATTTAGCAGCTGGAATGTTGTTTTCGGGGTGTAAGGGCGTGATAGCGACGATGTGGTCGATTCAAGACGAGGACGCGCCAAAGGTGACGAAAGCCGTGTATGAACGGATGTTGAAGGATGGAAAGCCAAACAGAAAGGAAGCGGCTCGAGCTTTGCATGAAGCGGTGAAGGAGCTTCGAGAATCAGGAGCAGACTTTTTATCTTGGGTGCCATTCATTCATATGGGACGGTGATATGGTGGAACACTGTAATAACCTATTGTAATACCTGTTTGCTATCAAGTTACCTTGACCAACCGTGTCTTGTGAGCACGACTCTCAAATCTCAGCGAATAGCAAACAAAATTTCGAGATAAAACGACATTGGCATTTTATCTACTAAGCGAGCTACGCGGCATCAACAGGGACTACAACGACCGACTAGCCCGCGTTGGATAGGAGGGTTGGAGGGGGGAGAGGCGCTAGGGGATGGGGGTTGGAGGGGAAACAATGATGAACATGTACGTTCAAACGCACATATACAACACAGGGGTTGTTTAAAACGAGTGAATGACCAGTTGGCGGGGACGACGAGATGTGGGGTCCGGGTGCGAAACAACAGGGGTAAGTAAATAAAACAACAGCGAGAAAACAACAAGGGGAAACAACAACAAATGTCTCTGGGCGACGACCACTCCTTACATCATCAATCCCATCCCGGCAAAGTGAGCTTGGGATGGTGTAGGCGTAGGACCGGGACTGTGACTAGGGCTGGCATGCTTGCTTCCGTTTCCACTGCCCGCATACGTGCCGGGGATGTTGACACTAGGCCTGCGAGACTGGGGCTGCGAGCCAGAGGGCGAAACGCTATGTGGAGGCGAAGGAGGCGCCATACCCATCATACCGCTCATACCCATCATACCACCACCGGGCATCATGTTCATACCCATGTGCGGCAGCTGGAGTGCACCACCGATCATGCCCATGTTAAAGGCAAACGTGTGGTCGACGGGGGACGAGCTGAGGTTCATACCAGCCGCACCAAGATCGGAGACGCTAGAGAAATGCGAGGAACCGGTGGTGCTCTCGCCGACACTATCGCCATCTTCGCTACGCGCACGTCCACCGTTGGAGGTGGCTTTGAACATGCCTCCTAGGCTGCTGCCAGGGTTGTGCGTGCCATAGGGCGAAGTGGAGAGAAAGGCAGAGTTGGCGGTGGTGGCGTAGGGAGAGGGCTCCTTGTGTCCGTGGGCGGTACCGGGGGGCGTGGCGAGTGAGCTGGCGGCTTTCTGGGTCCAGTTTGCGGCGCTTGGGTACTCGTACATGTCGGCGGCGAAGAAGTTTTCGGAATACATTTGTTGTTGTTGTTGTTGTTGCGCGGGGGGATAGCTTGCGCGGTGAGCGGCCATCTGAGCACGAGCCATTGCGGCTTTTTGCTGCTCAAAGACGGCTT